>JAFLJL010002733.1:0-5000 GCA_018398815.1 Conus ventricosus
CAATGGTTTACCATGCATCAGAAAGAACTCGTGGAGGCGTGGCACAAGAGTCTCAGAAGAGAAGCCCCCTTCGCAAGTGTTCGGCCTTTCTCTGACACTTAGGGGGCTGGACACCGGTTCATGACTCCGGATGTCCCTCTGCTGCCCCCTTTTTTTCCCCATCTTGGGACGAGCCATGGCTGGGATTCGAACCATGACCCTCTGGACATGCTCATTTTCTACTTAATGACTCGCGCTTTAACCACTGAGCCACAGGGACACCTGATATGTGTAGGGAAATTAAGCCTTATGAAGTTCACTTTTGTTCCTCCTTGACCAGATCCAGCTTGAACACCTCTCTGCCGCTTCTGCCATTGCTTTCAGGGCTCTGGTTTTTTCCTTCCCTGCAACTGAGAGCTGTTTCATGAGGCTGTGTGCAGACGTTCCTACAAATCCCCTAGCTCCAATTTCTGCAGTGAGGACTTTGACCTGATAGCCTTCTCTCCTCAGGCTGTTTGCCAGATCAGCATACTTTTCAGTCTTGTAGATTTGAGCTGCCTCCATTCTGTTCTCATATGGCACCGTGAGCTCGATCATGATCAGCTGTTTGGTTGACTTAGAGTGGACTACTATGTCTGGTCTCATGCCACTCTTGCTGATGATCTCTGGGTGACTCTTCCATTCTGGGAGGTCTGCAGTGCACTCCCAGTCATCTGCCCCATCCAGCAGACTCTGCCTGCATGTTTTGAGTGGCACTGTTGTTCTTGGCCATGATTTGCTGCCTCCTGCCGTGAAGAATGTTGCGGGTGCTTTTGGAGTCCTGATTCTCCCTTTTGTGGTGTTGGTACTAGCCAGACTACTTGTACAATTTCTTTGAGCACTTGGTTGTGCCTCCATGTGTACCTTCCTTGAGCCAGGGCTACTTTACATGAGCTTAGAACATGCTCCACTGTTTGTTTTTCATGGCAGAGGGGGCATGCAGGATCGTCTGTTTTCCCCCACTTCACCAGGTTTGCATTTGAGGCAGAAGGTCATATGCAGATCTGAGAATGAAGCTGATCCTGAGAGGGGCCATGTGCCAAATGTCATTCCAAGTTAGACTTCTTTGGAGTGCATTCTCCCACGTTGTCCATTGCCCTTGCTGGCTCTGCTGGACTGCTTTTGGTAGTACCTTTGGATAATATTAAAGCAGAAAGGAATTAGGGTAAAACATACAAAGCTGATAAAGGCATGCATGAAATTGTGAAAGCTTGTGTAAAAGTGAACAGCCAGTGTACTGAACCATTCTACTGTCCTCGTGGCTTGAGACAAGGAGATATTTGCGGTTGAGTTTTATTCTCACTATTTATTAATGAACTTGCAATTGATGCAGTCCATAATGGTAAACAAGGTGTAAAGCTATCCCCAGATTTAATTGAAAATGTCGATACTACCTTCTATTTATAATGTCCTGTTGCTTTCTTTCTCGGTTACTGGTCCGCAACAACGGCTGAATCTTTTGAGGGATGCCTCGGATAGAATGAGTCTGACAGTTAGTTTTGGTAAAACTAAAGTGGTTGTTTTTCGCAAAGGCGAATGGTTCTTATGTAGCAGTAAGCTAGAAATGGTCAACCAGTATAAATGCCTTGGAATCATTTTTTTTCTTCTTCCCTCTCCTTTTCCTACGCCAAGGAAGATAGAACCCCGAAAGCAAAGAGAGGAGTTGTATGTATCTTAAAACTGTTGTGGTCCCTCGGTGAAAAGCGTCCAAAAGTGTTCTTTACAGTATTTGATTGTCAAATCCTGCCAATGCTAACGTACGGCTCAGAAGTTTGGGGATTGATTGCAGACCAGAATCTGGTTGAAAGAGTAAATCTGCGCTGAAAAGATTGTTATATATTAGCCTTAAGACACCTAACGTCCTCGTCTTTGGTGAATGTGGTAGAAGTCCTCTCATGTTCATACATATACAAGATGTGTTAAATATTGGTTGAAACTGTTGATAATATACTGATAACAGTCTACCTTTCAAATCTTATAAAATGTTGTTAACTGTCCATTATAAAAGTCGGAACATTTGGGTTTATGCCGTGTGCTTTATTTTATAATGTTCAAAAAAAGAAACGCAAAATGCCAAGCTGCCGATTTGAAATACAATTTATTGAAGCTCAGTGTGACAACACGTTTAATGTGAAAATGACAAAAACAGGTCATCAGTAGGACAGAAGTCTCCCCTGCAATGCTGTGGTAAAGAACCAGCCCCAGACCCTCAGGAAATCGTCAGGCCGCTTCCAAAGTCAGTAACGGGTGTGACCCCCTCTGGCTGCAATGGTAGCCTGGCATCTGCGGGGCAATGAAGCAATAATGTTCCTGATTGTCTGCTGTGGGATGGCCGCCCACTCGGCCTGCAATGCCCGGAACAGTTCATTTGGAGTCGCAAGGGGCGTTGGCCCTCACTCTCAGGCGTCTATCCAAAACGTCCCAAACGTGCTCAATAGGATTCAAATCCGGGGAAAGAGAGGGCCAGGCCAGGGTGTTGATGTTGTTGGCGGTAAAGAAGGCTGTGGTCAGGCGTGCTGTGTGGGGCCTGGCGTTGTCCTGCTGGAACACGGCCCTGGGAGTGGCCATTAGAGGCAGGACGTGTGGCTGAACAATGACCTGGACGTACTGCTGGGCTGTCAGGTGACCTTCCACGCGCACCAGCTGGCTCCTGCCTGTGTTGCTGATGGCCCCCCATACCATGACATTGCCGCCACCATGCGGAGGTGCCTCGTCGACGCAGTTCTGCTGGTTGCGTTCATTAACCCGGCGGTAAACCCTTCGCCTCCTGTCATGGCGCTGCAGCAGAAACTGTGACTCATCCGAGAACCAGACGTGTCGCCAATGGTTCCTCAGTGTCCAGTGTCTGTGTTGCGTAGCCCATTGCAGTCTGGTCTGTCGATGGCGCCCCGTCATTACGTTGCCACGTAGGGGCCTGTAAGCCCTCAGCCCAGCAGCATGCAGCCTGTTCCGGACAGTCTGGTCGGAGATGCGACGGACACCAGCGCATGCCTGGACAGTGGACGAGGCCGGCAGGAAGCGATTGCGGAGATGTCTTAGCCGTATAAAGCGGTCCTGGGCTGGCGTTGTGAGATGAGGTCGGCCTGACCTCGGGGCATCAGCTGATGACCCTGTCCTCTGGAAGCGAGTCCAAAGTCGGCATATGGTACTGGGGGAGACATTCAAAGCATGGGCCACATCAGTTGCACTCTGACCAACTTGCAAACGACCCAGGGCGTTTTCTCTCTCTGCTGGGCTCAAACGTGGCATGCTGTTTTTTGGTACGGTGTGCCTGCCGGTTGCCAAAATGACCCGGCTTTTATACTGCACTATGACCATGGTGTGTGTGTGTTCACCACTGAGTTGGGCATGCTTTGCAGGCGAAACAACAGAAGCACAACCCAATGTTTGCACTGTCGCACCTGGCCCACAACACGCACGTGCACATAGTGACAACCGGAATCAATGTATCCTAGCACGTCGACGTTCAAGACATACATCAGGGCCGGTTTTTGGCGTGTTCTCAACTGTATGGTCCACCCCAGGTGGCAAAATTTCATTTTGCGTTTCTTTTTTTGAACAGTATATACAAATATGGGTACTGACATGTGTGGGAACACCACGATGTTCAAAATATTATCTTTTTCTCAGAGAATTCAAGCAAAGGCTAATCGATTGTTTCATGCAAGGCTGGAAGGCTCAGTAGAGAGGGATAAAAGTCGTTTACATTTCATGCATCTTTCAAACTATCTTTTGGCATATCTCAATACTTTTTCGACCCATAACAGTGTGGATTGAAAAAGACCTTAATCAGATTTAGAGTAGGTGTTTCAGCATAACGTGCGCATCGGTGCCGATATTCTAATAATACCTCCCCTAACTGCCCATTTTGCGAGAGTGTCCAAGATTGTGAACTTCAATCGTCTGCCCCAAATACTCAAATGTTAAGAGAAAAATACATCCCCAAAAGTATCACCATCACCTTTCCACTTTCAAATGTTAAGAGAAAAATACATCCCCAAAAGTATACACCATCACCTTTCCACTTTCAAATGTTAAGAGAAAAAATAACATCCCCAAAAGTATCACCATCACCTTTCCACTTTCAAATGTTAAGAGAAAAATACATCCCCAAAAGTATCACCATCACCTTTCCACTTTCAGACAATCGTGCACTGATGTGGACACAAAATGTAATGTGCAGAGTGACAGCTTATCTAACTGATGCTTTTAACATCCGTAATCTTGCTATTTTGTCTACATGTTAATCATATTCATTTTCAATGTAGCATCCTGACATGACTTGTCTTTCTACCCCCAACCCTTAACACGGCATAAGGCCTGGCTATTAAACATTTTGTCATTATCATTGTGATCTCTCTCTCTCTCTCTCTCTCTCTCTCTCTCTCCTCTCTCTCTCTCTCTCTCTCTCTCTCTCTCCTTCCGCTTTATGAAGGGGGTGTGGACGAGGGAGGGGGGGGGGGGAGGGGGAGGGGAGAGAGATGAGCAATTTCTATGGAATCGGTGGGAGGGAGGGGGAGACAAAAGGAAAGGTAAAAAAAAAAAGAAATATTTCAAGCGATGTGAGTATACTCCATGGCGTATACGCTTCAGCTCAGTCAAGTATCCAGTAACATTCTTACATGAAAAGGGGAAAAATAAGGAAAAGAGGAAAGAGGGGGTGAGACGGTGGTGAATGGAGAAAGGAATAGGGGTAGGGGCTATGGGGCTGTATGTTACACGTTCCTTTCTCCACGACATAGAAACAAACAAATGAAGTACGAGTATTTGACGTTGACCACCAACATTTGTCTCCATCAAGGAAACTGTTGTTTTTGCCCTCAAGAGCTTGTTTGTTTGTTGTTGTTTGTTTATCTGTGCGCAAGATGACACACAAAAACAACTCACCGATTTCAACGACATTTGCTGAAAGATAGAACATGACCATGAGACGAAGCCATTCAACTTCAAGTGCTGCATATCAACTCTAACTGCTAAGTCTG
>JAFLJL010002733.1:12500-20000 GCA_018398815.1 Conus ventricosus
GGGAGGCGTTGAACAAGTCTCATCGTTCCGTGGGCGAGTCGAAAACTGTGGCTACTAAAGACTGGGTTGGGGTTTAAATAGGTCTAAATATTTTTTCCGTATAGAGCAACAAATCTATTTCAATATAATCGCATTAAGGCACATTTACCAGTTCAATAATATTTTGTGCGCGCGATCAAATATGCTCTGAATTAAATATTTCAGGTTTTACCGGTCACACAGTATGATTGATCGTAGAGCGTCATTTTCATCTGTTTGCTCTATCATATCGTGTTGCCATGTACTAATCCATACTATGTAATTCTATTTCAGCTCACCGTTAATGCACCATATTTAGAAGATGTGATATTTGTGTGAATGCAGATTATTATTTAAAGAATGTAACGAGTTCAAGTTATAAACGAAGCTTTTTTCGTGGATCAAAAGTGACCCTGTATAATATGAAGATTGACGCCATTTGATTTAATCCATTCAAGGATTAAATGTAATTGAAAATTCATCAAGCACAAAGTTTGGGCAATAACTCAGTCAGGCAGATTGGAATATTCATGTACACTTTCCTTCTTTGTTAACGAGTTTGTATCGTAAAGCAATTTTTGAAGGAAATAATCAATGTGTAAATGATAGAGCAAGCTAGTGCAAATTGTAAAGTGTGTCTAGAGCGTGTAGTGAGTGGAATAGTGATGGTGCCACTATAGTGCAAGATCTAAGAAAAATTTGGGTTATCTTGCAGGTTCTTTCGTACTTCTTTCGTACTTTTTCTTCCTTTTACGACCATCCAATTCACATCACGGCATCTTTATTCTTCATCTTCGTCCCCACATCTTTTATTCTGCTGATTCTTCGTTGAAGGAACGTGCTGGTGTGTCAACCTTATCGGAACCGGAGGTGGACTCTAAGCGTCACGGAACCCCGGGAACACCACAGGCTTCCGTGAAGCTGAGTGCAAATATTCAAACACATCCCTCCACACTCAAGCACGCTACAGCACACTCAGACATTTTTTTGTATATTTTTTCTTGTGTATAACTATTTTCTGCGTGTATTCTCCGGAAGATATATTTTTGTAGCACAAGCGGACAGTTGATATTTGTGCTACTGCAAGAAGCGAGAGGAGAAGGACGAGACTTTGTTGTTTTTAGTATTGTGCATGATTTTTTTCTTTTGTATGTGATTCATTTCATAGGGAACAAACGGACATCAACTTTACAAAGCAACCATACGACATATTCACCGCAGATCATCATCATCTTTATTCATATTTAATTAAATTCAGTTGTTGTACAAAGATCAAACCTCTTGATTCCATCTGTGGAAAGAAAGTAAAGGGGTTTGTGCGAAAGTTTGATTTTTCCTGCTACGGTCTATCTTTTCTTGCCTGAGCATTCCAACCATCATTTATGAATGGGTTTTATTAAAACGTCACATATTTTTTGGGGCTCGTCCCGGGGATCTTTCGATCTGAAAGTACCTGGAGGCAGTGACGCAGGAAAGGATTGTAGACCGCAACCTTCACTCTTTTTCTAGTGGGAGGTTGGGCGGTGCGCTCTGTGATCTATTATATGTGTTGCCATTTTAAACATATAAATAGAAAAATTTAAATTTCACATTTTTTGCTCAAATTTCATTTGTATTTATTCGTTATTGCGACGCTATTTGTTCATTATTTCCCTATTTTTAGAAAAGGCCTCAACACAGGACAGAAAAAGTAACGACCCTGGCCAATTCACGTCATATTTACCACGACATAATTTAACTTCTTATTAGATCTATTTCACTAGATCTGTTGTGAAGAAGATTTTATTCAAGTTGCCATTTTAGTGCAATCTTGACTTTACTGCATTGGAATTGTGCAGTGGTGTTGATTTGTGTGGATTGGGACCAAAAATTGATTAGAGTAAAGTATTGATACTCTAAAGCGGCATTTCAACGAAAGCTATTAACGGGGGTTTACGACGTGGCACCACGGGCTATTTTGCGGGCGCCGTATTTGTTAAGACATCGGGATTGCAGTGGTAGGCGACATGCCGACGGAAAGTCCCGACGTCAGGCATCTGCCCATGACGAAAGTCAGTCTAAACAAATTCAGACTAGTGCGCAATTCCCAAAACAAGGGAAAGCCGAGCACTAGAGCTAGGCCTAAAAGGGCAGAACTCGCTCTTTACATTAAGGAAAAGGAACGTGAGGAAAGAGAACGAGAAAAGGGAAAACGTGAGGAAAGAGAACGAGAGAAGGGAAACGTGGAGGAAAGAGAACGAGAGGAACGTAAGGAACGAGAGAAGGAACGTGAGGAAAGAGAAGAAAGAAAGGAAGAACGAGAACGAAGGGGAAAACGTGAAAGAGAGGCCGAGAGACAATTACAGCTAGAGTTAGCTAGAGTTAAAGCGGGAAGCAGTGGTGATGTCAACCAAGTGCTAGCGCCCAATCCATTCTTCAGACTGGGTCAGCTAAGGTCAAGTTACCTTACTTAGAAGACAAGGACGACCTTGAGTCTTATTTAACCAATTTGAGAAGGTGGCAGTCATTAATGGATGGAACGAGGAGAATGGGGTGCCAGGTTAGCTCCATTACTCAAGGGCAGAGCTAGGGAAGCGTATGTAAAACTACCCGCGGCAGAGTCGGCGGACTATAACCTCATCAACAGGCACTTTTGCATAAGTATCAACTAAAGTGCTGGTCTTACAGACGAAATTTCGTACAGCACGCAAAGAGAGCACTGACACGTCATTGTCACTATGGGATCGTCTGTCTATGTTGGCTAGAGAGGTGGTTGAATTGCCCAAACAGGACAGAAAAGGATTTAAAAGAAAGGGTAATCCTGGAGAAATTTCTGGAAGCGTTGCCTTTTGATCAGGCAAGATTTGTCAGGGAGAGAGTTTCCACAGACGGGAAAAGGAAGCTGTTGCAGCAGCAGATCTATTTGAACAGACGAGACTTTGTGGAGAGGAATTATCGTGATAGCAGACCTGATAAATGGGTAGGTATGGTCACGGAAATGATAACAGAGGTCCACACAAGGAAGCTCGGAAGGAGGATAAGCCAAGGGGGAAATCTGTACCTGACAAGGGAGGCAACGACAGGAGAAATTATCGCTTCCAGATAAGTGTTACCGATGTGGGGACCACATCACCAGAGGGATTGCACGCAGAAAGAGAAATGACACAGCGATGTGTACTACGACAGGGGCTGCACAGTGTCAATTAAAGGATGATCACAGTTGTGGATAGTTGTAAGGGGATCGAATTCAACCCTTATTGCACGGTAGAAGTCGAAGGAGAAACGGTGACGCTGTGAGAGATACAGGCTCCACCATGACGATCGTAAGGAAGGACCTTATTTTTCCAGAACATTGTTACACAGGTCAGAAAAAGAGGTATCACTGGCATCGTCTTCATTTCAAACAAAATCTTCCTGTGGCGAGTGTACATATGGAGACTCTCTACTTTTCAGACAAGACTGAAGTACTCGTCATGGAAAAACCCGTTTGCCCAGTATTGATTGGAAATACACGCAAGCAAGAAAGAGGAGGGATCATTAATGCACCGTCTATCCCCCCAAACGGCAGCAGTTACCGGCAAGCAGATGAAACCGCTCAAGATCAAAGAAGCGACATGCAGCATTGTTCTCCTGCAGAGTTAAAAGAAGAACAGAAAAAGACCCATCACTCAAGAAATTGATTGAGTTTGCCCGTAAACCAGAGAACGCACGTACAGCAAAGCAGGTGTTGAAAACATCATTTATAATCAAGAAGGGAATACTGTATAGGAAGGTGCGTACACCAACGACGCAAAATACCCAAGTTGGGGACCCAGGAAACTGGATCTAACGTACTACAAGTAGCTCATGACATACTATGTCTGGACACCTCGGTGTAAGACGTACGAAAGAGCGTCTGCACATGATATCTTTTGGCCAGGAGTGGGAAGGTGACGTCAAAAGATATTGTGCGTCATGCGATACGTGTCAGAGATGTATCGCAGAAATAGTATTAGGAAAGCACCAGTTCAGAGGATGCCGCTGATCGAAATACCCTTTCCCTCGTGTTGCAGTGGACATCATCGGAAACCCCTCAACCCCATGTCATCATCAGGGAAGAGATACATTCTCACCGTCATCGATTATGCTACGCGCTACGCAGAAGCAACGGCACTTTCCCTAACATCAAACAAGAAGCAGTGGCTGAAGCTTTGTGGGAAAATCTGGACGGCGAGTGGGAATACCAACACATATTCTCACGGACAGAGGTAGTCAATTTCTTTCCGGGGCAAGGGAAGAGGTCAACAGACTCTTGAACATCAAAGGATCACCACAACGCCATACCCCGCTCAGACCAATGGACTCGTGGAAGATTCAATGGCACGTTGAAGGTCATGTTTTAAGAAACTTTGTTGGATCAACCCAAAGAATGGGACAGATTTCTTCCTGCAGTATTGTTCGCTTACAGGGAAGCACCACAAGAATCACTCAAGTTCTCACCATTTGAACTACTAATGGGAGACATGTGCGTGGACCAATGCAGGTCTTAAAAAAAATATGGACAGACGAGGAGCTAGAAACAGACGTCAGAACAACAGCGGAATATGTCATTGATCTGAAGGAGGGATCGAAGAAACATGCAAGATAGCTCGTGACAATCTAGACAAGGCTGCCGGCGACAAGCGAAGCACTACAACAGGAAAACGAAGGGTGAGACATCTCATTCCTGGAAACAAAGTATTAGTGCTACTTCCACAGAAACATAACAAGCTCCAGTTAACATGGAAAGGACCGTACACCATTTCCAGAAGAGTCAATCCAGTCGATTACAAGATTGAGAAACAACGGCAGGAGAAGACATACCACGTCAATCTCCTCAAAGAATACTTGAAAGAGAAGGATTGAAATAACAAGAGTACGTCGCAGTTGTTTCGCAGGAGGAGGATCGTGAAGAGTATCTGACCAGGGAACGGAGGGACAGAGCTGGGAAACATTTTTCGTCGTCATGGCAATATCAGTGCAAACGTACGCCCTTTGGCGTGAGAAACGCAAGTGCCATGTTCACAGGGATGATGAGGAAATTATTGAGTGACATGAAATCAAAAGATGTCCACAACTTTTATTGATTGATATTTTAATCGCTTCTGAGACTTGGGAGGAACATGTTGAGGCAATCAATGCCGTACTCAAGGACTACATGAGTAGTAGTATAGTTGTCGAAGAGTGAAGGACTCTGGGAATCCTGCAAATGTATATTTTATGTTTGAAAATGCAAAGAGTTGTGCAAATTTGATTGTTTAGTCCTGTTTTTTGACTTAATTTATTGGACTGTCCACTTTTCTTTGTGTTTTGCTTAAATAGGGATTTTTCGCTAAGTAGGGGGGGGTATTTGTGACATTTCATTCATAAGCTCGGTTCATTTTCATTAAGAAAATGACGCAATCGAACATGACGTCTATTCGCTCTGCGGTGGATTTTAAAATTTCTATGTCCAAACGAAAAACTAATTGTTAGTTTTTGCTTTACGGCAGTACGTTTATAATTTCAAGCGTCATGCAGACTTGCTTTGTATTAATAATAAAATAATTTACAATTGTAGGGCATCGAAAACCGTCGTACTGACCAATCGCGACTGTCCAAGTGTCAGTGGTGTCTCTGTCCGCGCATGTGCAGTAAATAGTAACCGTTGCATCTACCATCTTGGACAAACCAGGACGTCGTGGAATTGGCTCTGCAAGAAAGGTCAAATTATTTGAAGAGCAAGAAACCTTTTGAAGGTATCAGTCGGGGGCCGGACTGAAGGGATACCACGAGCATCGACAACATCCACGACCTTTACGGGGGAAAGGGGTGAAGATCTCATCGTTCCAAGGGCGAAATCGAAAAACTGTGGCTTCTAAAAGACCCGGGGTTGAAGGGAAATAGGTCTAAATCATTTTTTCCGTATAGAGCAAAAATCTAATTTCAATATAATCGCATTAAGGGACATTTACCAGTTCAATAATATTTTTTTGCGCGCGATCACTTAATATGCTCTGAATTAAATATTTCAGGTTTACCGGTCAACACGTATGATTGATCGTAGAGCTGTCATTTCTCTGTTTGCTCTCATCATATCGTGGGTTTCCATGTAAATCCATACTATGTAAAATTTTATTTCAGCTCACCGTTATATGCAACCATATTTTGAAGATGTGATATTTGTGTGAATGCAGATTTATTATTTAAAGATCGTAAACGAGTTTTAAGTTATGAACGAAGCATTTTTCGTGGATTTTAAGTGACTGTATAATATGAAGATTGACGCCATTAAATTTTGATTTAATCCCTTCAAGGATTAATTTTATTGTAATTCATCAAGCACTAAGCCTTGGCGAATAACTCAGTCAAGGCAGATTGGAATATTCATGTACACTTTCCTTCTTTGTTAAGAGTTGTATCGTAAAGCAATTTTTGAAGGGAAATCAATTGTAAATGATAGAGCAAGCTAGTGCAATTGTAAAGTGTGTCTAGAGCGTGTAGTGAGTGGAATAGTGATGTGCCACTATAGTGCAAGATCTAAGACAATTGTTATCTTGCAGGTTCTTTCGTACTTCTTTCGTACTTTTTCTTCCTTTTACGACCATCCCCAAATTCACATCACGGCATCTTATTCTTCATCTTCGTCACACATCTCTTATTCTGCTGCATTCTTCCCTTGAGAGGAACGTGCTGGTGTGTCACTTATCGGAACCCGGAGGTGGACTCTAAGCGTCAACGAACTCCGGAACACCACAGGATTCCCTGAAGCTGAGTTTCAAATTATTCAAACACATCCCTCCACACTCAAGCACGCTACAGCACACTCAGACCCTTTTTCTTGTATATTTTTTTCTTGTGTATAACTATATTCTGCGTGTATTCTCCGGAAGAAAATTTTTGTAGCACAAGCGGACAAATTGATATTTGTGCTACTGCAAGAAAGCGGAGAGGAGAAGGACAGAGACTTTGTTGTTATTAGTATATGTGCATGATTTATTTCTTTTGTATGTGATTTTATTTTATAGGGAACAAATGGACATCAACAACAAAGCAAACCATCGACTATTCACCGCAGATCATCATCATCTTTATTCCTATTTAATTAAATTCATTGTTTTGTACCAAAATCAACCTCTTGATTCCATCTGTGGAAAGAAAGTGAAGGGTGGTGGACAAAAGCTTGACTTTTCCCGCTACGGTCTATCGTTTTGCCTGAGCATTCACCATCAAATTTTTAATGGGGTCTTATTAAAAAAACGTCACAATGTGTCTCTCCGCAATCACAAAATCTCTTTCAAACTGTCGGGAACGTAGGCCTCACACGAAGAGAAGATAGTGTTGCTGAAGTGTTCGGATACGCATGTTATTTGTGGGAGTGTGTTGGTGTGCTGCTGTTCCACGGGGTGCCAAAGGAAGTACAAATGGACCTATTTTCCCTTGCCAGAATGGGACGGAGTTATTGCGTCCGTCTCTCTCTCCCTCCCCATCTCTCTTCTCTCCTCT
>JAFLJL010002734.1:5000-24854 GCA_018398815.1 Conus ventricosus
AAAAACATGCAGAGGGCACAGTAAAGAAATTCAATGATTTAATAAAAACCCATGACCTGTATGATACCTGGAGACTGTTTCATCCAGATGAAAAGGAATTTACATGGCATAAAACTTCTCCTTTTATTGCACGTAGATTGGATTATTTCATATCCAATGATAATTTGTTTGACAAAACAATAGACTGTAATATTCATTCTATCCCTTTTACAGATCACAGAGGTTGCTCCATCAAATTGAAATTCTCAAGCTTGAGAGGGGACCTGGGCTGTGGAAGTTTAATAACTCATTGTTGAATGACTTAAACTATGTCACACAGATGAATAGTTTGATAGATGATTATGTTTCTCGTATGGATGAAAACATCGATTTTCAAATGGAATGGGAAATCCTAAAAATGAAGATTAAGAGTTTTACAATAATCTATGCTAAAGGAAAGAGCATCAACAGAAGAAATAAGTTAGTAGAAATACAAGGTAAGTTAAATGACATAGATATTAAGATTGCAAAAAACCCTAATGATATTCATTATCAAAATCAGCGACAGCACTTAATGCAAGAATTAGAATTATTGGAAACTTATAAAGCACGTGCAGCACAGGTAAGATCTAGAATGAAATGGATTGAAGAGGGAGAAAAGAATACAAAATATTTTCTAAACTTGGAAAATCAAGAGCAAATTCAAAGATAATAGAAGAACTTCGTGATGAAAATGGTAGATCAGTTACACAACAGTCAGAAATAATGAAAATGCAGCGAGACTATTATTCGAAGTTGTACAAGAAAAAGGTAAGAGCAGGAAATATGGAACAAATGGTAGATAACTTTATATCTGATACTTCAGTGCCACAGCTTTCTGACTCTCAGAAGGATAGTTGTGAAGGCAACTTAACAGAGAATGAACTGCTGACAGCTCTTAAAGCCCTCAAAAATGGTTCTTCACCAGGAAGTGATGGGCTTACAACAGAATTTTTGAAAGTATTTTGGTGTCATATAAAAAGTTTGTTAACATCATCACTTAACTCTGCATTTGAAAAAGGGACACTTTCTCCTTCTCAGAGAAAAGCAGTCATTACGTTAATTCACAAAGGCAAAGATTTACCTAGAAATGTTTTAAAAAACTGGAGACCAATTTCGTTAACGAATAGTGATTATAAGCTTTTGTCTAAATGTTTGGCAAATCGCTTATGTCAAGTAATTAGAGATTTAGTAAGTGAAGATCAGGTTGGGTATATAAAGGGACGTCGAGTAGCGACACTACTGAGACTAATTGATGATATTATTGATCATCTAAATGTAGAAAATATTCCTGGTTTGCTTTTAAGTATTGATTATACACAAGCTTTTGATAGTATATCAAAAGACTTCATGTTAACAGCTCTCAAAAAGTATGGGTTTGGGGAAGAATTCATTAGATGGTTTCAAGTATTAATCGCTGATACTTGTAGTTGTGTTTTGTATGGTGGCTGGACATCAGAGTATTTTGCGGTTGAAACAGGAATCCGACAAGGATGTCCTTTTTCTCCCTTAGTATTTGTGTTGGCTATAGAATTGCTAGCAATAAAGATAAAAGACTGTAGAAACATTAGAGGAATTGATTAGGGGGTTCAAGAGATACGCTTCTTAATGTAAGCAAAATTGCGCTTTATGCAGATGATGTTACTTTATTTTTGACAGATCAGCATGACATGATGCAGGCATTAGATATACTCAATGATTTTTCTTTGTTTTCTGGTTTGGTTATAAATAGAAATAAATCAGCAGCTATGTGGCTAGGTAGTAGAAAACATAGTGCAGACAGCTTTTATGGCTTTACGTGGAAAAATAAACTAAAGATTCTGGGTATTTATTATGAAAATGATAAATCGGCATCTTTAGTTGAGGATAATTGGTTGCAAAGAATAGAAACTATTCAGAGAATTATTCACTCCTGGGAAAAAAGAGATCTTAGTGTAATGGGTAAAATACATATTATTAAAACATTTCTTATTTCACAAATGGTCTATGTTATGCAAACATTTGTGATTCCAGACAAGATCTTATCAGATATAAATCGCATGCTTTTTAGATTTCTCTGGCGTAAAAAACATTGCAATCGAAAGGCATTTGAAAAAGTTAAAAGAAGCATAATGTGCAGTGTATATGAAAAAGGAGGATTGAAAATGATAAATTTAAGACAGATGCAATCTGCTTTTCTCCTGTCATGGGTTGTAAAAATTTGTAAGGCCACAAACAATGAAAGATGGACTATAATTCCAGAAAAATATTTCTACCCTTTGGTGAGAATGTCATGTGTTTTTATGCAAATACTAAAAGCGCACTTTTCAAAGGTTTAGACAAGATACATTCACATTTTTGGAAAATTACTCTGAAAACATGGCTAGATCTTAATAAACATAAAGATGTCTCACCCTTTCCCTCTTTACTGTGGAATAATCAATACATAAAATATCGAGGAAATGTCCTTTTCTTCCCTGACTGGATAAAGGGCAAAATACTAAATGTTAGTGACATGTATGGTCCAAATGGGATGCTTTCATACCAGGACGTGGTTAACAAGATAGGAGCCTCCCCTGCAAGGATCTTAGAGTATAATGTAGTGTCAGCGGCCATACATACTTTTAATACTAGGGTTAGTGAACAAGATAGATATGACATAGATTTTGCAGAACCACCTCTTTTTTGTAACAAAAAGCATATATCTTGCAAGGATTTCCGTGTAACTTTGTGTTTCCTAAGTTATACAGAACCATGTGCAACCCGTTTTTGGTCCAATAAATATGGACTGGAGTTAAATGAAAATGTATGGAAGATACCCCGCTTGTGCACAAAAGAAACCAGACTGAGAGTTTTGCAATGGAAAATTTTACAAAATATATACCCGACTAACATAATGCTATGCAAAATGAAAGTCAGGGATAATCGAAACTGTTCATATTGCAACGATGAAATTGATTACATTGAACATTTCTTTTTCCACTGTCATAAGGTTAATTCGTTTTGGAAATTTGTCAGTCAATACATATTAGCTGTATACAACACAAGAATTGTGTTTTCTGAAGAAACTGTGCTATTTGGAATTCTTAGACAAGAAAATATTGACAGACATATACTACTGAAAATAAACCATGTTGTGATTACTGCAAAGATGTGTATAAGTATTTATAAAAAAACGGAATCTAGGCTGCCAATTTCAGTCATATTCGAAAATCAGATGCGTCTGAGGAAAATATAAAGAGATCTCATACATGCATTCACTTTTACACAAGCACGCACGCATGCACGCACGCACGCACACACACGTGCACACGCACGCATGCGCACTCACACGCGCACACATACGCACGCACACACAAGCACATGCGCGCGTGCGTGCGCACAGAGAGGGGGGGGGGGGGAGGGGAGGGGGGGGGAGAGGGGGGGGGGGGGGGGAGAGAGGGAGAGAGAGAGAGAGAGAGACATACACATAGTTACAAATACATACACGTGTTTGTACATTTTTGGTGTGTGTGCGGGTGTGTGTGTGTAAAATAAAATGAAAAACTAAAAATAATTAAGTCCTCTGTTTCATTTATGTTGGTTCCGTTTCCGTATAATGTAACACATTATCAGAGTGAGTGTGCCAGTACACCACACATTAGTACATTAACAAACCCAGACACTTTGTATCAATTGCCAAAACACTAAAATCAGCAAAAATATGTCCATTTGTAAGAGAACATACAGACTATGCATGGTGTGTAAGAGATTGGTTGTGAAAGAAAAGAAGAAGAAGAAGAAAGAGAGACCAAAAAACAAAAAAAAACACAAAAAAAAAACGTAGTAGTGGAAATTGTTTTTTTTTTTTTTCTTCTGTTTTTTGTTTTTTTTGGCAGATGAAGAGGACAGTGTGAAGCACCAAAAAATGAAGAGGTGGATTTTGGCCTTAGGAAAAAAAAAAAAAAAAAAAAAAAAAAATCACCACCTTAGGTGCTCCATTGATCCGAGAACTGATGCCACACACAAAAAAAAAGAATTAAAAAAAAAAAAAAAAAAAGATCAATAAATGGATAGACAGACAGACAGATAGATAGATAGATAGATAGATAGATAGATAGATAGATAGATAGATAGATAGATAGATAGACAGATAGATAGACAGACAGATAGATAGACAGACAGATAGATAGATAGATAGATAGATAGATAGATAGATAGATAGATAGATAGATAGATAGATAGGCAGATAGACACATAGATCAATAAATGGATAGACAAACAGACAGATAGATAGACAAACAGACAGACAGATAGATAGATAGATAGATAGATAGATAGATAGATAGATAGATAGATAGATAGACAGACAGACAGACAGACAGACAGATAGATAGATAGATAGATAGACAGACAGACAGACAGACAGACAGACAGACAGGCAGGTAGACAGATAGATAGACAGATACATAGATAGACAGACAGACAGACAGACAGACAGACAGACAGACAGGCAGGTAGACAGATAGATAGACAGATACATAGATGGATATTCTTCAGACGAACACGACCTGGTCTGGCTGACTGCCCACATCAATCACTCCCGATCTAGTGACCTACTTTCCTGAGACAAAGATGAAGGGGACGGTCATTCTAGTTTGTTTTGTCGCCACGGTAACTAAAAGTTCATTGTCCTCTCTGCAGCCTGCTCTTTGCAGTGTGTGTCCATCGGACAGATACATTTAGTTCAATGCTTCTCTCTCTCTCTACGTTGCAGTGCTGGAGCCCCGAAATTTGATGTAAGCTCTGTGGTGATTTGATATTTTTGACTGTATTATTTCACTAAAAAATTTTTTTTATCGCTTACGATTCTCTAAGCTGTGGTGCTATCATCACTACAGTTGGCTTGTAGAACACTAGTGTCTCTTCTCTGAAAACACTAATCAGATTAATGATTGTAAAGTTATATCCATTCTCGGTTAGCAGTTTGCATATACGTCGGGCACCTGCCAGTTTTGGACCAGTGTCACGCACGAACTGACACAGGTCGCCTCGGTGACAATTGGGGAGTGTGACCCATCCAGTGCCAGGTGGCAGTGACCGTGAAGTGCGTGAATCCTGCCGGGAATTTTGCTTACCTGTTAACTCTTGGAGGGGGGAGGGAGGAGAGTGTCAAGCTCGTCGGAATAGTGAGGTTTACGTGTGTAAACTAACGCTCGTGAACTGGAGTTCTTCGATGTGTATGGGGAATTCCGTGAATGTGAGTGTTGTCTTGTGAGTTTCGAGGTGAACTCGGAGTGTCGTGGTGTGTCTGCAAGTTAGTACGAACTGAGGCGTTATCCGCGAAGGTTGGGTTGGCCTCGTGCTCAGGTTGTTCCTGCCGTTGGGGCAGGGGTTTTGGTGGGAGGGGCCCAACCATTTTTTGGAAGGGTTTGGGTTTCCCAAAGGTTGAAGACGTCGATGTTTGGGTTTTCAGCGAGGGGTTCTGCACTTACCAGGGGGTTTTTGGTTTGGTCGGCCGTGCCCGGCGACTGAGGGGCTCCATGTTTTCGTCCGCGTCTTGCCTGTCGGGTTTGGTGTTCAGCGACGGGTTCTGCCCCTTTCCAGGGCTTTGGGGCTGGGGGGCATTGTCCCGGCGACTGGGGGTGTCCCCAAATTGTGTGCGTTCCTTTTTGTTGCTAAGGTTGGGGGGTGGGTAAAGTAGGGGAAAAAGTCTGGAAGCTGTGAAGTTGGTTTTTTGGATATCGGTTTCATCAATTTTTGTGTTTCAGTTCCCGGAACGGGGAAGGTTTTCCCTTTTTTTAATTTGATTTTTTATTCCCCAAAAAAATTCTTTTTTGTAAATTTTGGGCTAAAGGAGATTTAAATTTTCGGAATTTTGGAGAAGAAAAAAGTTGACTTGAATTTAAAGGTCGAGGAAAAACCGTACTTAGGGGAAATTAAGTAAGGGTGAAATTCCGATTCTACTCTGATGGGTTAGGTGGATGTGTTAAGGGGAAATTGAATGCGTAAAAAGACTTTAATATGTTGTACTTGGGTGGCGCTGGTGTACGGGAAAAAGGGTTTTTAAGTTTGATAAAGATTGGTTATTTTCTGAGATTTGTAGTTGGTATCGGAGGACGGGAATTTTTAATATCAAAAGGAGAATGCCCCGGGCCCCCGGGCCCGGGTACGGGGGGAGCAGACTCCCATGTTGTGGCGGGCGTGTTTTGAGGTTTATCATGGTGAGGGGTTTTGGGGGAAATCTCGGATGGGCCACTTTTTGTGAATTTTCACTTTGGGGGTTAAAGCTTGGAACTAAACGGGGGTTTAAAGGGCGGAAAGGAAAGTGGGGATAAATTAATTCTAAGATTTTTTTTTTGTTAAATTTATTGTTAAAAGTTTTGGCGGGTAAATTTCATGTTGTGTTGTTACTTGGTTAGGTATTCGGGGGGAAAAAATAAAGAAAAAAAAAGAGTGATAAGAAAAAAAAGGGTGTTTAAATTTTTGGGGAATTTTGTCCCTCAAAAGCCTATTTTTAAAAGTATAAAATTTATTTTGGGGTTGTTTTTAGTCAGGGGGGGTGCGTCATTATTAAAAAATTTTTTTCCCGGGCCAGCTTTGTGGGGTCGGTAACAAGGGTTAGCACGCCGAAATCCGTCAAACTTTTTAAATTTGGTTTGATTTTCCTAGCGCTTAAAATTTTCTGTTGCCCATTTAATTTTTAAAGATTTTTTCCTGCTGGGAAAAATTGGGATCCCCCAGGTTAAATTTCTAAAAATTTTGGTTTTGTTTTAAAAAGGGGTTGATTCAATTAACCCTGTTACTGGAAAAATTGATCCTAAATTTTTGCCCGGGTTACTATCGCCCCCTAAGGGTTTGGAAATTTTGGGTTTGCTGTTGAAATGAATGATTTTAAATTTTGTTAATAAAATTGTCGGGAGACCTCAAAGGGAAAGGGAAGTCGTGGGCATGAAAATTTCAGATGTGAAAATCACTTTTATAAAAGGAAGGGTTTAATTTTGTTTTTGGTGTTATGGAAGGGGGAAATTAATTTAAAATTTGGTTTTAAATTTTTTAAAAAAGGAAAATTTTTCCCCTTTGGGGTGAAGAATTTTGATTTCAAGGGGGCGGGGTTTTTATAAAGAAAGTTTAAAAAAATTTCCAATTAGCTGCGCACTTTGGGTTGGGGGACATGAAACACTGGAATCATTTACTTTTTTTAAGCAACAAAATTTAATGAATTCTTTTTGGGGGTAGAAGAAAATTTCCTTTTTGCACGGGGTTTTCCGGCAATTTTTGTATAACCCTTCCCCTCAGGGAAATTTTCCTGGGGGTCGGCCCCAGTGGTGGGAGGGGGCAACCCCCCATCCCCACTGCCCATCCCTCCCCTCTTCTCTCCCGGGAGGGGGGAAACGCCCCCCCCCCCCCCCGGGCCAGGTGCGTTCCGGGGGGGACGTAAATCTCCTTCCACAGCCGGGGGTTGGGGCCCAAACTGTCCCTTAAACCTGTCTCTTAAAACTTTTCTCTTCAGGGGGGGCAAGCGTCTTGAGGGCCCCCCGCATTTTAAAATCAGCTTTGGATTTCCCCGGGTGGGGTTTTTTGCCGGGAAGGGGGGGAAACCCGGCGTTTTGGGGCCCGTGCCCACAAGGGTTCCTCCCCTATTTCCCAATAAAGGGCGCTTAAGGAAGGTTGTTTTTGGGGGTGTTTTGGAGAGCGCCTTTCAAGCGGACCGCGGTTTCAAAACCATATCAAAAACCCTGTTTTTGGGCCGTTTGTTTTTTTTTTGTGTGGGGTTTTTTTTTTTTTTTGAAGAAGTTTTTTTTTTCCCTGTGTAAGTACCCCCCAGGGATTTGGGGAAAATAAAGACTGAAAAAACAACATTTGGGTGCGGGTTATTTGAAAAAATTGGTGTTAAAACTTTTTGGGGGTTAAGTTTTTGTGCCCCGGGGGGTTTTTAAAACCGGCTTTTTAAAAATTAGCGGGAAAGAATACTTTTTTGGAAAAAGAGACATCGCGGGGGGCATTTTCGGGTTTTTATGAGGAAAAACCCTTTTTTTTTATTTCACCCCGGGGGTTCCCAAAGGGGGATGTGATGACCCCCTTTTTCTTTGGGTTTAATAGCCTTTGGTGGGCTGAGGTGTATTTTGTGCCCCCTTGGGGGAAGGGGTTGTTTTATGAAAAAGGGGCAGCACTTTGGTCCCCGGGGGATGATAAGGGGCCATGGTTTTAAGGTCGAGTTTGGTTTTGTTGGTTTTTTTGGGGTTTGGTTTTTTTTTTTTGTGGGGTGTGTTTTGGGGGGGAAAAAAAACGGGCCTTTTGGTGGTTATAAAAAGGGAATTTTGGTGTTTAAAATCTCCCTTTTCTTGGGTGAGAGTGCGTTTTGGGAATGCAAATAAACCCTTCTGTTTGTGCACTGTATTTTTTTTTGGGTGGTGTTTTTTTGGTTTTGGGTTCTTTACTTAAAAAAAGGAGGAAAGGGGTGGTTTTAAGGGGGGAATTTTAATTACCTATTTCCCTGCTACTGTTTTTACGGAAAAAATATGGGGGAAATTTTCGGGGAAAGGCCAAAAAGGTTTAATTTAGGACAAAAATTTTTTTTTTTTTTTTTTTTTTTTTTTGGGGAAAAAAAAATAAAGGGGAAACCCTTTTTTTGTGTTTAGAGGGGGAAATAGGAATTTGGGAAAATTGGAATAGTAATTGTAGCGCGGGGGAGGTTGGAGGGGAGCGCGCCCTTAGGGGGGGGAAGCGGGTTTAACTTGGCAATCCTTAGTAACATATTTTGCCAAAAAATTTGGTTTTGTTTTGCCCGGGTTTTTGGTTTCCCAACCGGGGTTAAAAAGGTGGGGTTTTGGGGTTTTTGTGTTCCTCTTTCTCCCCAAAATTACATGTTTTTAAAGGAGTAAAGGAAAAGAAATTTAGGGGTTAAAAGAAAAAATTGGAGTAAATTTAAAATGAAAGGTTTCAAATTTTTGGTCAAAGGGATTATTTAAAAACCCTTTCCCCCTTAGGGTTTGGGGACAGGTGTTGAGAAAAACACTGGTTGCCAAGAACAAATTTAAAATTTATTAGCCCCTGGGGACGATCAAGATTTTCGTTTTACGGTTGATAGAGTAAATTGCCCCTTTTGGTGGGGGGTTTCTAAAGGTAAAGAAAAAAAAAAATTTTGGGTTTTCCGGGGTTAGAGACTTGATATTTCTTGGGAAAGGGCGCCCGGAAACCGATCGTCAAGCTTAGGTCCCCAAAAAAACCGAAACCCCTTTTTTGGGGTTGTCAAGGAAAAAGGGGATGTTTCAACCCCTTTTAAGGGCAGCCAGGGGATACCCCCAAAGTCCCGAAACCTTTGCGGGGGAAACCCGGGGGGTTAGGAGAGTTTTCCGGGGGGTGCTGCAAAGTTTGTGTCCCTTTAGCAGCCCGGCGGGCCCGTAGTTTTTTAAAAACGCCTAGGGGGAGAGCTGGGGATTGAGTAAGGTGGGTTTTCCCCGTTCATTGTGACAATGTTAGAAAAGGATGCGAGAAAAAGGGGGAAAGCTATCGTTAGGAAAGCCCCCTTGGCTCGGGAATTTGTCGGGAAAGGAGAGGAAGGGGGCAGGGGGAGTTACCGTTTTTAGCACCCCAAGGTTGGGGAGGGGGAAGTTGAAGCCGCTGAAGGAAGGGAAGGGGTCCCAGGTTGGCAAAACCTTTTGGAGGAAGAAAAAAGAAAGAGGATGAGGTTGCTTTTCCAAAAGACGAGAGAGGTCCAAAATGGCCCCCCCCGACAAAGGCCCGGGGAAGCTGGGGAAAAGTCGCCCGGGAAAGACGTAGAGAAAAAAGTTAGAGCTGGATCCCCAAGCAACGTCAGGCGATTGAGATCGGGTCCTTGAAAAGGGAAAAAAGTTAAACCCTAAAAAGGCAAGGGGTTAAAGGAGGCGAGAGAAAGGGAGAAGACGAAGCGACAAGCCATGTACAATTGATCCGTTAACAGTACTGATGACGTGGACATGTTTTGGCTCTTTTTTCGGCAGGTTGCCACTTTTGTGCCGCGGGAAAAAAACCCTCGGGGTTCCCCTGGGATAATAGCCTTTTGAGGGGGAAACAGAGATCCCTTTCCTGCCCCTAAAATGCCGTTGACCTCGCAAGTTTCAAACCAAAGTGAAAAAGCGCTTCTAGAGTTTTTCCGGTTAGTTTGTTTGGGCATACCGAAAAAAATTCGGGGGAATGAAGAAGGAATTAGGAGAAACTTTCAGCAGTTTTTAAAACCGGCAAAAGTTTTTTTTGGTATGTGGGGTACGGAAAGCCGGGAAAAGACGAAAACAAAGCTGAGGACTTGAAGGCCCACCCTTTCGAGGAAAGAAGATGGAACTTTTTCTCCTGACTTTTTCACGGAAGTGCATCGAGCTTGTCCTAAGAATGCTGAAGAAGTGGGTTGGAAACAACTTTGGTTTTCAGAAGCACGACGGAAAAGGGCGAGAGAGCGAAGAGGCCCTTTTGTAGTAAGTGACACTCTTTAGGTCAAACCGAAGACCTAGGGTTTTAAAAACCCAAAGGGAAAATTCCCGCGAAAAAGGGGCCAAGGGGCAGGGGAAGAGTAAAAATTTTGTGGGGCCCGCCAGCGAAACATTGCTGCACCAAAAAGGGGGGCCCCAGGGGAAAGGGGGTGATTGCTATGCCGAAGCGACCCGGCCCACCCTCCCGCGTAATTGCCGAATCTTGAGAGGATAGCTTCCAAAAGTGTCAAAGTCTTGGAGGCCGTATTAAATCGGAAAGGGAAACCCCGCCTGTGTGTGCCGTGCCCAGGGAAACCTTTTAGCCCAGGTTTAGGGGAGGGTGGAGACATGGGGGAAGTGGGGTTTAGAGATTTCAGGAGATCGCAGACCGGGTGCGGCCCAGGCTGGAAACCCAAATGATGCCTAAACAGGGAGGACTTGACAGTTTTAATTTCTGAAACCAGGTGTCGTGCCCCACTACCGTGGGGTGGTGCAAGGACACGCCCTACTTTGAGGGGAAAGGTTTAGGCTTGGGATGGAGGTCCAGTTGAGGAAGTGCTGGTGGGGAATTACAACCCGGGAGGGGAGAGCCAAACCAAACCTGAAAGAGTCCCCCGTATCCCCATTTAGGGGGGACAAAACCCTTGGATAATGACAGGGGAGCAGATAAAAGCCTCAGGGCGATGTGTTTACTCGTTCTCAGGTCCAAAGGCCCCGGAAAGGCCTGCCTTTAAACCCTTTATCTTTAAAGGGGCAAAATAATGGGGTTCGAAAGACGAGGAATTCAGGGGCAGGAACAGGGTGAAGCCTTGGGACGGGGCAAAGGGGAGCTGCCGAGGGAAAAATATGTTCCATAACCCTGAAATTGGGGGCCCCCTTTATGTGGAAAGACCGGTTCTTGTTTCGTAAAATACGAGAGGGAGAGCGGGGAAAAAAACAAAAAAGGTTGTGGGCCCAAGTCCCAAGGAAGGGCCGTACTCACTCTCGGACACGATGTTTTCCCATGGCTGGGCCCCTTGGGGGGGAACAAGACAAAAAAAGAGAAAAATTTCCCCAAAATTTTATTGGCCTGGAATGTGCGGGGACATAGGCAGGTATTTTGAAAGGGGGCATGCTTAAAGGGGCCAGCGTACCCAAAGGAAAGGAGAATCACCTCGAACGTGGTGGGGGAAACCGGGGTGTGAGGGAGGGGTTCCCGAAGCTGAAAGATTGTTTCTGCACGTGCCCGGGGGCCATTTACTTAAACCAGGATGTCTTCACAGACTTGCTAGTGTCCCGCTACTTTTGGGGCGGAAAATGTTGTTTGCAGATTTCTTGGGGGTTTTATGGAATAAGGGTTCGGCCGAGAGTTTTAAAAAAAGTGAGGAAGAGGGTGGGTTTTTTTTTTTTCAAATGCTGGGAAAACTAAAGGGGCTTGTTCGTTTCGTTTCCTTTTAGGTTTTTATTTAAAGGTAACTTTTAAAAACTTGGGGGGGGGGGTTTCTGTCACGCACGAACTGGCCCCAGGTCGCCCCGGGGACATTGGGGGTGTGACCCGTCCAGTGCCAGGTGGCAGTGACCGTGGAAATGCGTGAATCCCCCGGGAATTTTGTTACCTGGTAACTCTTTGGGGGGGGGAGGGGGAGGGTGTCAAGTGTCGGGAAAGTGAGGTTAAAAAGGGGGTAAACTAACCTCGTGAAACTGGAGTTCTTCGATGTTAGGGGGAATTTTTGGTGAATGTGAGGGGTTTTTCTTGGGGATTTTTCCCGGGTGAACTCGGGTGTCTGGGTTTTGTCTGCAAATTTTTTAAAAGAGGCGTTTTTCCGCGGAAAATTTGGGGGGCCCGTGCCAGGTTTTTTCCTGCCGTTGGGGGGAGGGGTTTGGTGGGAGGCCCCCGGGCCCACTTTTGAAGGTTTTTGGTACCCGGTTTAAGAAAGTCGTTTTCCCCGGGGTTTTTAGGAAAGGGTTCTGCACGTACCAGGGGGTTGGGCTGTCCCGGCAGTGTCCCGGCACGAGGGGGTCGTCCCGTGGGGTGTCCCCGTCGAAAAATGTCGGTGTTTGGTGTTCAGCGAGGGTTTTTGGAAATACCAGGGGGTTTTTTTGTCTGGGAGTGTCCCGGCGGGTGAGGGTGTGTCCATTGTGTGGCCCTCCTGTTGTTGTCTAAGGTTTAGGCGGGGAAAGTAGGGGGAAAAACTGGGGAGCTGTGTTTGTTTGGTTTTGTTTTTAGATATCATGGTTTCATCAACTTTGGTTTCAGTTCCCGGAACGGGAAAGGAAATTTTTTTTTTAATTTTATTTTATTCGCCCAAAATTTTTTTATGTGAATTTGGCTAAAAGGAATTTAAAAAGTGCGGAAGTTTAAGAGAAGAAAGAGATGACTTGAACTTAAAATCGAGGAAAAACGTTCCCTATGGGAAAAAAAGGGAAAAAGCATTTCCCGATTCTACTCTGATAGATAGGTTGGGGTGGTTACAGCGGAAATTTATGCCTAAGACAAAAAATGTTTGTACTTGGGAGTGGTCCCCTGGTTTCAAAATATCGGTTTTTAAATTTGATAAAGATTGGTTATTTCTGAGAGTGGGACGTTGGTATCGGGGACGGGGAAAAATTTTAAAATCAAAAGGATAAAGTCCCCGGGAGTGCCCGGGGACGGAGGGCAAAATGCAAGTGAAGTGGTGGGCCCCTGTGGAGGTTTATCGATAGGGACGGTTTTGGGGTATCTCGGATAGAACCCTTTTGTAAAAAGTTCCTTTGGTGGTTTAAAGCTTGGAACTAAACTAGGGGGGGATGGGCCCAAAGGAAAAGTAGGGAACAAATTTTTATTAAAAAGAGTTGGGTTTTTTTGTTCAATTATTGTTAAAGTTTTTGGGGGTGAATTCAAGATTTTTGTTTTTAATTGGTTAAAAGGTTTTTACGATTGGGAAAAAAAGAGAAAAAAATAGAGATGATAAAATAAAAAGGGGTTTTTTTAAGATATTTGGGAATTGTTCCTCAGAAGCCTAAAATTTTTATGTATATATGATGTATGTGGTTTTTTTTAGTCGACGGGGGTTTTTTTTAGAAATTTAAAGATGTTTTCCGCACATTGTGGTGTCGGTAGACAATGTTAAAAAGCGCTCGGAAAACCTTTTCGAGCTTAAGTAATTGGGGTTTTTCCAGGGGCTTGATAATTTTTTATGACTTTTTTTAGGTTGATGATTGTTCCCGCAAAGGGAAAAATTTGGGGTACCCAGGTTCAATTCTTTTTTTGGGGTTTTTCTTTAAATGTGTTTTATTCTATTTAAACTGTTACGAGTAATTGAAACCTGAAAAAGTGGGGCCGGGAAATAAGCACTAACGGTCGGATTGTTTGTTTTGCTCGTTTCAGTGAAAATGAATTTTTAAAAAAAAGTTTAATCAATTTTCTTTGGGGACCTCCCGGTGAAATGAAATCGTGGGCATGTAATTCAGATAGTGTAAACAATTTTTTGAAGGAATGGTTTTTAATTATTGTGGCGTTTATGGAAGTGGGAAAAACCAAAGAAAAATTTGGGTTTTTCCCTGTGAAAAGGAACATTTCCCGGTGGAGGAAATTAATTGGGGGGGGTTTTAAGGGGGGGCCCCCGGGGGGGGTTTTTAAAAATCATTATTTAAAAATTCCCAAATTTCGCGCACTTTGGGGTTTTGGGCATGTAAAAAAATGAGAATCAAATTTTCTTTAGTGAAAGCAACAAATAAGTGTAACAGTATTCTTCTGTGGGGGTAAAACATTTCCTTTTGGGACAGGGTTTCCCGGGGAGTTTTTTTAACCCCCCCTACACGGCAAAACCGTGAGGGTGGCCTTCAGGTGGGGGGGAATTTTTCACCGCCATCCCCACTGTCCCTCCCGCCCCCTTCCCCTTCCGGGTGGGGACCACCCGGAGCCGGCAGGGGCGTTTTCCCGGGCGGGAGCATCTTCTTCCACAGTCCGAGGGGAGGGCAACTTCCCTTTTTAAAATGTCTCTTTAACTGTTTTCTTCGGGGGGCAGCGTTTGAGGGGCCAAAACCCCATTTTTACATCAGCGTGTTTGACTCGCGGGGGGTGGTTTTTGGGGCCGGAAGGGGGGGAAACCCCGTTTCGAGGTTACAAAGTTCCCCTCCTATTTACCTATCAAGCGCTTCATTTAAAGGGTTTGTTTTTGGGGGTGGGATTAGTGGAGCGCCGTCAAGCAGACCCACCGGGGGTTTACAACCCTTTTCGGGGAAACCGGGGGGGGGGGGGGTTGGCCCCTTTTGTTTTTTTTTTTTTGTGTGGTTTTGTTTTTTTTTTTTTTTAAGAAGTTTTTGTTTTTCCCGTGGGCCAAGTACCCCCAGGGACTTCGGAAGAAGTATTGAAATTTCAAAGTGGGTGCGGGGTTTCTTGAAAAAATTGGGTTTGAAAATTTGGGGGTTAAGCTTTTGTTCCGGGGGGTTTTTTCAAACCCGGATATTTAAAAAATTTGCAGAAAGAATAAAATTTTGGAAAAGAGGGCATCGCGTGGGGGAAAAACCCGGTTTATGAGGAAACAACCCTTTTTTGGTTTTTTCAAACCTGGGGGACCAGGGGGTTGAAAGAGTCACCCTTGTTTTTTCGGGTAAAGCCCTTTTGGGGGGGCGAGGTGTTTATTTTTTTGCCCCTGAGGGGAAGGTTGTTTTAATTAAACGTGCGGGACATGCGGGGGGCACGGGTAAGCATAAGGGGCCCATGTGTTGGGTCGAGTATTTAAAGTTTTTGTTGGATTCTTTTTGGGGTTTTTGGTTTTTTTTTTTTTTTTTTGTGTGTGTATGGGGTGGGGAAAAACTGCCCATGGTCGGATATTAAAGGAATTGGTGTTTCATCTGCCATTCTTGGGGGGAGGTGCGTGTGTGAAAGCAAAAAAAACCTTCTTTTTGTGCAAATGAAATTTTTTTTTGTGTGTTTTTGTTTTGTGGCGTTTTAAAACTTTAAAAAAATGAAAAGGGAAAAGGGGTTTGGGTTATAAGGGGGATATAATTTTAAAAATATATCCCCGTTACTGTCTTTACGTGACAAAACCCGCTTGCCCTTTTCAAAGGGAACGCGTTTTTTAAACAGCCCCACTCGAAAAGATTTACCGCCTAATCGGGAACCAATATGTGTTTACTTTAAAAAGATTTTTCCCGAAAACCCCGGGCCCTTAAAAAGGTAGTATTATCTAGCTAGATAGATAGATAGAGAAAGACGCACACAAAACCGCCCCACTCACCTGCAAGAGAGGGGGATAGAGGACACAGGAGAGGAGAGGAGGAGAGAGATGAGAGGAAGAGAGGGGAGATAGGTTTTAGCAGTAGTAGGGAATTTTTTGTAGTAGTTTGTAGTAGTAGTAGCCGAAATAGTGGGGTGGTGGGGGGGTAGCAGTAGTATTAAATAGATTCCCCCTTTTCGTCTTTTCACAAAATTTTGGGGTTTATCTGACGAGTATGGTTTTTGGTTTTGCGTGCGTGCGTCGTGCGTGCGTGCGTGGTGCGGGGGTGCCGGGGGGTGTGGGGGCATGCGTGCCGGTTTCGGGGGTGTTTGTGCGTGCGTGTGTGGGGTGTGTGTGTGGTGTGTGTGTGGGGTGTGTGTGTGTTTGTTTTGCGGGGCGTGCTGTTGTGTGTGTGTTTTGGGTGTGTGTGTGTGTGGGGTGTGTTTTGAAAATGATATAATGACACGTATGTGCTTTTATTTTTTTTTCACCCCCTTTTCGAAATTTTAAAAACACCAAATTAAAAAGACCCACGGAAAAAGATAGGACATAACCCCGGCAAAAACCAAAGGTTTCGTTTCCCCCCTTTGGAAAGGCGGCTTCACTGAAACCTTTTAACCAAGTTTTGAACATATCTTTACCCTCTACTTCGGTTCTTTTGTTCCGCATTTTGGGCCTCGTTGATGGACAACAAATATTTTCTCTTCTCTCTCTCCTCCCCCTCCCCCCTCCCCCCCTCTTTTCTCTCTCTCCTCTCTCTCCCTCTCCCCTCCACTCTCTTTCCCCCACACATTTAAAGTCCCCCTGTACATAAAACATTCCCTGCGAGGGCCCTTTTGTTTCTTTTAGGACATTTGTGAATTTATTTTAAAAAAAATCCCTACAAAAGCTTCCCCTTGCATTTTCCTTTTCTTAAGGCCTTAAAAAAAAACTCTCTCTCTCTCCTCTCTCTCTTTTCTCCCCCTCGCTTCCTTTTCTCCCCCTCTCCCCCTCCCCTCCCCCTCTGTTTCCGTGCAGGGGGTGCGTGTGTGTGTGTGGTTTTGTTTGTTTTTTTTGTGCGTGCGTGCGTGCGTGCCGTGCGTGGTCCCTGGTACGGCGCGCCGCGGGTGTGTGTGTGGGGTGGTGTTTTTGGTGTGTGTGTGTGTGGGTGGTGTGTGGTGTGTCTGTGTCTGTCTCCGTGTGTGCGGAAAGTGGAGTGCGTGCATGCGTGGGGCTGTGCTTGTGGTGAGTGCGTGCGTGCGTGCGCACGCGCGCCTATGTGTGTGTGTGTGTGTGTGTGTGTGTGTGTGTGTGTGTGTGTGTGTGTGTTTGCATGCGTACGTGTCTGTGTGTGTGAGCCCTTTTTTCATTTATTTTGTTTGATTCAACGCCTTCTTCCTTGCGCTGAACCCTGAACGATCTGATGCGATCAAAGCTAAGTGAATTCTCGTTGTTTTATTCGTTTATACTTCACCTGACGAAGACTAAGAGGTCGAAACGCGTTGTGTTTTGTCTGTGACTCGTTTGTCCACGTTCCCCTGGGCGGTTCGCTAACATTTATTTAAGATTTGTTTAGATTTCCGCCTGCAGTCGTCTCGCTTTGCAACTAGATCTATTTTGTTTGGTTAAACACTCTCTTCCCTTATCCCCCCCCCCTTCCCCCCCCCCCCCCCCCCCCCTCTCTCTCCCCCGCCACACACACATACACATCTATCTAGTCTTCCCCAGCTGTCTACTGTCACTCCATTGCATCTCTGCATCTACATCCCCACAGCTCCAACCTCTGTCTCAAACTCCAACCCCTTTCAGCTCACAAACAGAACATCAGAAAAATGCTGAGGATGTATTCCGTTGGTTTGTGACTGCGGTTCTCCACAAACGAATACACCACAGACTGGATCAATCTGGAAATTGGCACGGCAATGGGGTGTGCAATTTCTCCAATACTGCTTGCGTTGGCAAGGAGGATACCCTGAAAGCTGCCATGATCTGCACATTTCAGCTGATCTCGAGAATGAATTCCAGGGGCCCCCTCTAAATGCCTTCATGGATGACATAACAAAGCTCTCCACCGAGGAAGATGAGACACACAAGATACTGAAAGCACTTGGGATAAGTTAGTTGTGACTCCATTCAAGATGAATTTCAGGCCAAAGAAATCACGAAGCCTTTCCCTGCGGTGAAAAATAATAGCAACAACAGTCAAGTTCGCTGTAGCCAACCAAGCCATTCCAACTGTCACAGAAAAAACCAGTCAAGAGCCTTGGGAGGTGGTATGATGACTCCTTGAAAGACACAAAGAGGGGAGAGGGAAACCAAGCAATTGGCAGTACAAAGCCTGAAGAGAATTGACCAGTGTGGACTTCCTGGTCAACACAAAGTCTGATGTTCGCAGTTCATGCTGATCACCGAATCTTCTGTGCCCTCTGATGAATCAACGACATCAGCACTAGTACTGTGGAGACCGTGGAGGCCACAATCAACAAAGATACAAAGAAATGGCCGGGTGTCCCACCACGCCGCACTGACGTTCCACTCTGCACACTACTGGTGCCAAACAAAGCTGAAGCTTACTGACGTTGCACTCTGCACTCTACTGCCGCCAAGCAAAGCTGAAGCTTACTGACGTTGCACTCTGCACTCTATCTCAGCCGCCAAACAAAGCTGAAGCTTACTGACGTTGCACTCTGCACTCTACTGCCGCCAAACAAAGCTGAAGCTTACTGACGTTGCACTTTGCATTCTGCTGGCGCCAAGCAAAGCTGAAACTTACTGACGGGTTTCACCTGCACTCTACTGCCGCCAAGCAAAGCTGAAGCTTACTACGTTGCACTTTGCACTCTACTGCCGCCAAGCAAAGCTGAAGCTTACTGACGTTGCACTCTGCACTCTACTGCCGCCAAGCAAAGCTGAAGCTTTTTCTGACGTTGCATTCTGCACTCTACTGCCGCCAAGCAAAGCTGAAGCTTACTGACGTTGCACTCGCACTCTACTGCCGCCAAGCAAAGCTGAAGCTGTACGACGTTGCACTCTGCACTCTACTGCCGCCAAGCAAAGCTGAAGCTTACTGACGTTGGGACTGTGCACTCTACTGCCGCCAAGCAAAGCGAAGCTTACTGACGTTGCACCTGCACTCTACGCCCGCCAAGCAAAGCTGAAGCTTACTGACGTTGCACTCTGCACTCTACTGCCGCCAAGCAAAGCTGAAGCTTACTGACGTTGCACTTTGCACCTACTGGCGCCAAGCAAAGCTGAAGCTTACTGACGTTGCACTCTGCACTCTACTGCCCCCAAGCAAAGCTGAAGCTTTTCTGACGTTGCATTCTGCACTCTACTGCCGCCAAGCAAAGCTGAAACTTACTGACGTTTCCCTCGCACTCTACTGCCGCCAAAGCAAAGCTGAAGCTTACTGACGTTGCACTTGCACTCTACTGCCGCCAAGCAAAGCTGAAGCTTACTGACGTTGCACTCTGCACCCCTACTGCCGCCAAGCAAAGCTGAAAACTTACGACGTTGCACTCTGCACTCTAAATGGCGCCAAGCAAAGCGAAGCTTACTGAGTGCACTCTGCACTCTCTGCCGCCAAGCAAAGCTGAAGCTTACTGAGTTGCACTTTGCACTCAACTGCCGCCAAGCAAAGCCCGAAACTTACTGACGTTGCACTCTGCACTCTACTGACGCCAAGCAAAGCTGAAGCTTATGACGTTGCACTCTGCACTCTACTGCCGCCAACAAAGCTGAAGCTTACTGACGTTTTTACTCTGCACTCTACTGCCGCCAAGCAAAGCTGAATCTTATGACGTTGCACTTTGCCTACCGCCACAAAGCTGAGCTTACGTGTGACCCCCGGCACCTACGCCGCCCAAACAAAGCTGAAGCTTACTGACGTTGCACTCTGCACTCTACTGCCGCCAAGCAAAGCTGAAGCTTACAGCGTTGACTTTGCACTCTAAGCCGCCAAACAAAGCTGAAGCTACTGCGTGTACTTTGCATCTACTGGCCAAGCAAAACTGAAGCTTACTGACGTTGCACTTGCACTCTCTGACGCCAAGCAAGCAACTACTGACGTTGCACTTGCATCTACTGCGCAAGCAAACTGAAGCTTACTGACGTTGCACTCTGCACCTACGCCGCCAAGGAAACTAAACTTACTGAGTGCACTTGCACTTACTGCCGCCAAGCAAAGCGAAACTTACTGACTTGCACTCTGCACTCTACTGGCGCAACAAACTGAAGTCACTGACGTGCACTCTGCACTCTACTGCCGCCAAGCA
>JAFLJL010002735.1:0-24440 GCA_018398815.1 Conus ventricosus
TGAGGGACTGTTATGATTTCCTCTCTCTATTTCTGCTCTGTGAGCGTATGGTATACAGTTCGTTCTTGACTGCTGAACACGTGTTCATTTGGTTTCTGTGCCAGATCGCTGCGCCGCCAACGATTAGCGTCACACCGACAGCCAGCCTGCGCAGTTACGAAGACAGCGATTCGACAGTGCAGTTTATCAGGGTCACGGATCCCGAAGCAACGGATATTCGTGCGCCATTGTCACGCAGTCTCTTCCTTTTAATACGCATTTAGATAGAGCCCAAAACGGTGATAATCTCTGTCTGTCTCCCTCAGTTTGTCTGTCTGTCTGTCCGACTGTTTGTCTGTCTGTCTGTATCTCTCTGTCTGTGAGTGTGTGTGTGTGTGTGTGTGTGTGTGTGTGTACACGAGTGAATGGGTCTGAGCTTTGAGGGTGCTGGCTTGTGACCGTACGCGCTGTCAGCACGCAAATGTTTTTTTTTTTCATTTATGTATTGGTAGGTGCATGCGTGAGCATAAACACAATGTAGGTGCTTGTGTGTGGGTGTGTGTTGTGTGTGTGTGTGTGTGTGCGCGCGCGCGCGCGCGCGCGGGTGTGTGTGTGTTGTGGTGTGTGTGTGTGTGCGCGCGTGCGTGCGTGCATGCCTGTGTGTGTGTGTGTGGTGTGTGGGGTGTGTGTGGGGTGTGTGTTGTGCGCGCGCGCGCCGCGCTAATGCACTTATCCCCACTTCGTATTTGTTTGGTATATTTGCATACATCCAACTCTCCTTCTGTGTTTACGTCTCTGTCTCTGTCTGTCTATCAGTCTGTCTGTCAGTCTCTGTCTCTGTCTCTCTCTCTCCGTAAACTCACGATTTCAAGCGCGCGTACACACACACACCACACACACACGCGCGCACGCACACGCACGCACACACGAACGCATCCCCACGCAGGGCACCCCACGCACGCACGCACACACACACATACACACGCACACACACCGCGCGCGCGCGCGCGCGCGCGTAAGAGTGTGGGTGCATTTGCCTGTGGTGTGGCCCGATTCCTCAGAAATCAGTTCTGTCACTGTCAGGCTATCTTCTGACCCTGAGCCATTCCAACAAAGCGGCCTTGACCTTAAGTACCTACACGGTCGAGGTCGAGTGCACTGATGATGAGGGGGAGTCCGACACCGCTGACGTCACTGTCACCATCAGTGATAACGGCCCCTCCCGTCGCCGACACGAGCTTGACGGGTGAGAGACGCTTATTTAGTCGCGATTTGTTAACCATTCTTTTTGTCTGAACAACACAGTGTTGGACGAAATTGACTCAAGCAACCGGGACCCTCTTCTCCACTATCCGTCCACCCTCAACTACACCACCCACGTGCTGGTCTGTCTGTCTGTCTCTGATGGTCTGGTGGAAACCTTGTTGGCCAGAAACAGCGTTGTAGGATAGAATGTTATGTCCAGCTTTCTTGCCTATCCCCATCATTGCATTTCCAGAAATTACATTGCCCTTGTTTACATATTTCTAGATCTGAAAAACAAATGATAATGTATAGAAAAGGCTTCAAATACTGACCAATCGATCGGGTGAGTGTGACCACAATTTTTAGGAGAGCGGTTGGGATGGCGGGCGGACGGCAGGAAAGCGATGAGAGGGTTTGCTCTCCCGTGGAATTGCGTGTTTGACCAAGAATCATTCGTTGTTTGTCACGTAGATCTGTTGCTGAGCGTCGGTCGGAGAAAGACTCGCCTTGTGGTTCACCGGCAGATATTTGCCGTGACAGATGCAAAGCAGTGACTGTGTCTTGAAGATGCCAAGCATATCATCTTATGGTGACAATTAATCATGCTTACTTCGTCAATCAAACAACTGTTTTCACTGTCAAATTACTCTACTTGGCAAAACAAAAACATGATATTTTCCTTGCAATATACCGGCTTCAGAATCTCCCACGCAATTTCAGTGATTTCTTTTCCGAGAAAGATAAGGTATATTAGACGGACAATCTTGACTTTGATTCATGGCGGTGAGCCCCCACCTATATAATCACAGTCGCTCATAAATTCGTGGTCGCTGCGGACTGTATTTCCGGGAAATATGCATTTTTGGACAGCTACAATATTCTATAAGGGATCAATTTTTCGTGAAAAGTTGTCGAGCGAACATTTTTTTTCCAGCAATTATTGTCGCTGCATCTATATTTCACGTGAAAGGCTATCGCTGCGCTACCCCCCCCCACCTTCACCCCCGGCGACGTATATACGACACCGGTCTGCTCTTTTTGTTTTGTATGATGGACCTTTGTTTTCCTGTTTTGAACCTGTTAGTGGAATAAATGCAGATTTTTGATTGTTTGCTCATCTCCTGGTATAAAGTTGATTATCCTTGACCTCTATCCCCACTCCCCAGTGTGCCTCACATCAATGGTGCCTTGTTTAAGTCCATTGTGAACAAATCTCTCGCATTGGTTGTGTCCCTCCACAGTTCAAACATGCCTGGTTGTCACCTTTTGTTGAAGTAAAAAGGTCTTGTCGCGTAATGATTAGAGAACGAATTTTAGACTGTATCGAATTTCCTTTCTTTCTAAAATCCCTTGATACGTCGTGTCTTGAAGCTAGCTCCAATCCCATTTGTAAGATAATGGTCTACCTGGATGTGTTGTGTCAGTCAGCTTATAGGGAAAAACACAGCACAGAGACTGCTGTTATGAGTGTCTTAGACTGCCTGCTTTTGTAAATCAGGACGATAAACTGGTCTCCCTTCTGCATGCTTGACTCAGTGATGCTTTTGATACTCTTGACCACTCTATCTCTATCAAGAGACTCAGGTTACTTTTCGGATTTGGACTATTTGGTTCTAAATGGTTCCACCATCATACCTTTCTGACAGACACAGACGGTAATCGTTAATGGTGCTGAATCATCCCCTTCTCTTCTGTATTTGGTGTTAACAGGGCTCTGTCCTTGGACCAGTTCTTTTTTCCCTTTATTATCAGCCCTTTTCTTGGAGTTATTCTGCCCAATGGTGTGATCTTCCACAAATTCGCAGATGACACTGAAGCTCTCCAAGAGCGCAACCACCAGCGATTTTCAAGGTGCTCAATCAGATATTAGCATGTTTTAGGACGTATAAGTCTGGATGACCCGCAAACAAAATTCAAGCCTGAATAGTGACAAACCGAGTCATGGCTGGTGGTACATCTCTCGTGTCAAGATGGTTAAAGCTGAGTCGGCAGAAATTGATGGTGTTGTTTACCATTCAAAGAGTCAGTGAAATATTTAGGTGTCAGCATTGATCAAACGGCTCTCTTTGACAGAACCTAATATACCGAATGTTTAGTCGTTGCCTTGCTTCTTGGAACTTCGACGTATTGCTTCTATCCGGGTCTTACCTCTCCACCTCAGGCAACAAATCAGTCTTATAACGCCATGGTTATGTCCGAGTAGACTACTGTAAACTCTGTGTTAGCAGGGACTCCTTTCAGAAACAGCTTGCACGTTACAAAGGGGGCAGAAATGTGCAGCTCCGGCTTGTGCTTAAAAAGCGTTATAGTAAAACGTTGCATATTACCACCTTTGTTGCGTGAACTCCACTGCTTCCCCATCAAATATCGATGGCCAGTTCAAAATTGCAGTCTTTGCTATCGTTACTGTTGATGGGACACTCCCACAGTAATCTTTTTTGCTTCTCTGTCCTCCTTTCAAACTTCTCGGTATCTTCGATATCATCTTTCAAAAACTTCTGACGAAAATTACTAGAGCGCTCGTTGAAGACAGTCGGTGAGAGAGCATTTGCTTTATACTGCGCCCACTCTTGGAATTCTCTTATGACAGCTTACGTGACCTGCCTAAATTTTCTAAATTCAAGTCAGAGTTTAAAAAACATACTTCTTTAGGATAGCATTCTTCAACCATTAATGCTGTGTCTATTATTTGACCTGACTTTATATGTACTGCATGCAAATCTGTATTGTTTACGCTTGAAACCGATGAACTTGATAAGTGCGCCTGTGTCGGTGTGTGTGTGTGTGTGTGTGTGTGTGTGTGTGTGCTGTGTGTGTGTTGTGTGTGTGTGTGTTGTGAACACATGTTTGTGCGAGTGTTTGTGTGTGTGTTGAGCGAAATGAGTTGATCCAGAATTGGCTTATATAAAAAATCTATACATTATTTTATTTGATCTCTGTTCAATTTTGTAATATATTTTTTTTTCCAGTATCAAGTTTAGAAAAACAGTTGGTAAAGAGAAAGGCCAGAGGGGGAGGCGTGATGTCTTCCATTTTAAAAGTTGAAAAATCGTGGCCGTCATGTATGATGGCTGATTGGCACAGAGACGGTGGGGTGTCGGATGGACGTGGATCAGGAATATCTGGCCTCGGTCAGTTTCTGCCCACGGTGGCCGCCACTGAACCCGAAGGTGACCGGTGACTGCACCGGACACTTCTGTTTACGCGGCTTTTTTTCGGTGGACCGGTTAGGATTTAGAACTGAGTTTGAGGTCATAGGTGTGTTGTGTGTGTGTGTGTATAATGAGTTTGGGAGAGGAGAGGGAGATGGTAATAACGCTGGTTATAGGTGGGTTGTGTCTGGGAGGAGGCAGGGTAGAGGTGGTGGTGGGTGGTTCTGGATAGGGAGAAGAGAGGTCTGCGCGCGCCCGCCAACACTTTCTGGTCTTCACCACTCCCTCAAGCCAAACCTTTGACCTTTTGGTTGCTGTCTGGGGAAATAATAACCCAAATATGGGATTTATTCGTGAAAACAAACAATCTAGTGGAAAGAAATAACATCACGAGGTGCCCGAAATCTTGAATGAAAACTGTGTAATTGTGTTTACAACCAGCAAAAATGGACTCTTTCTGTAAGTGGAGCTTATCACTCACTTCAACAGAAGAATTATAGTAGTGAATTTTTATTCTGCGTTTGAAAGGCCTAAACGCCTTGTGGGAAGGGGCTAGTAATATACTTGTTCATCGAAACCAATGAGCACATTTTTTTCTTGTATCAATAATTATATTCAAAATAAAGGAGCATTCAAAAATAACAACGACTTGAAACACAAAGGTAGGCTCGACAGCGACATGTAAAATGTCATACATTTTTAGCTGACTTCTTTATTATAAATGATAACCCAGGGTGGACTGGACTTAATCTTATTTCTTTGTCAAACATGCGGATATAAACTAAAGTAGTAGAACAGTATGTGCGGGTTATTAACTTCCCTTCCAAATCTGTGAAGTTTGTGCAGAATAATAAGAAACGAATTATCTTTCTCCTTGTGAACAATACTTTAGTTCGGTTCACACACCAAATTGTATGATGACAGCAGCATAAGACAAATAAATTAGTTAGGTAATGTACTTTGTTCTGTTCAACGATTTTAAGCAGTGGACAGGCATTCACACACAACACACTCACACACACACACACAAACACACACACTACACACACATCCACAACAATTTAACACTTAAGCATCATGGTCGGCATTGACGTTATTAGATGAAGGAGTATGGATCTATGAACCGCTCTCAGGATGTTCGCAGGACAAAAGCCCAGTGTCGGAAGAAGCTTCTGAGTTCCAGAGTTCTAATACTTGATTGCCGAAGTGCCGATTAGTTGGAACGGAAAGTGTACTTCATTGGACCTAAATTTACCCATAACTTAAAATGTGTCAGGTTAAAATGGATGACACTTCATAACATGTTACTTGGAACTTTTATCACCCTACTATTCCGGAAGTCAGTTTCGATTCCAGACAACGGAAAGATAAACGGCGACAGCCGAAGTGACTCTAGGTAGTCATGACCTGTTCTGGCTCAGCGCCGTTGGAATTTATGGGTAAAGTGCTAAACAGGTTTGGCGGAGAGGAGGGCGAGGGGATTTCGTCTTGAGACACATTACTGTCTGGTTCTTTTGGGGTTTCATCCTACATTTAATTTACTGATTTTTTTGTTTGTGTAATCAAACCTTCTTCTATAAATGAGTGCTAAATGCAGATCTGCACTGAGATGTTACGTTCCTCCGCCAATCGTAGACTCTTAAAGATCAAGCACAGAGAATGGAAATATACAGGTTCAAGACCACCCATTTATTTTGCACGAAAACCCCCTTTCACATACAAATCGCGTCCAATAAGATATTAATTTTAGCCAAAATTAAACGCCCTGTTTTCACAAAAAATTAACATGGGCAAAAAACCTTCTAAAATCGTACCTAATTAGCACTCATTAAAACGGGGGTTTCGCGCAGTAGATTTGGTGAATCGTGAACGGAACATATTTTCATTCTCTCCAAACACACAAAATAAACTATGTGTTTTAGGCTTAACAGTCTAAACACCGGCTCGATTAATTCAATATGCGTGGCACAGTATGTTGGTGCTATGAGGCCCCACCGTCTACATTATTAATTAGCTGAGCTCGTCACGTTGTGCGCATACCACACAATCGGCAGTAGGTATGACGTCATTGTTGCCGGAAACTAGCGGAAAACCTCAGCTACGTCGGGCCTGTTGCTGGTGAGCACACGTCGATGAAGTGCGGACCGTGGTAACGAGCCCATTGCTTCGTTCTCAAACCCGGTTAGAGAGAGAGTCTAATCTGTTAGGGAACGAAGCAAAGGAAACGAGAAATGACAGTAGAGTGCAACTGGATGATTTTTTACTTGATTGTTTTGTAGAGAAATTTCGATTATGACCGATCGCGAAGGTTCTTTTTATGAAAGCTGAAAACTTGGCTGAAATTCGCCTGTGTACTGAAGGTCGGTTCTGAGATCAAAGCTGCCGAAATTTGTAAAAAACTCTTCGGCAAATCTTTGTTTTAGGTCATTGGCTCGATTCCCAGCTGTATTATAAAAAGATGGCTCATTTTTAAAATATATGCAAAGCGACGTTGGCTTTTGTGAGTTCTAGGCAATGCAGCGCTGTGAATAAATCAATTACTAACGACGCGACAGAAAAGACAGAGAGACAGCGCCGGTTATTGATCAAGCAGCTTATGGAGCGGGCGCCTGCTGTCGCTAGCAGTCACGTCGTCCTGGCACAGCCCTAAGGCTAAAAATACTCCCGAACTGTGTCACGTGCACATCGGCGGGGCAAACGACTAGAATAGGCCCTCAACAGGGCTAAAATTCAACTAAGGGAGGTAACTCCTGCACCATACCCAACCCAACCCCACCCCTACCACGCACTCCCCCCAACCCCCACGCACGTCCCTACCCCACAACCAACCCACGCACGACACCCCACCCCACGCACGCACGCCCCCCACCTCCACGCACGACGTCTCCCTACCACCACCCCCACCCCACCCCACGCTCGCACCCGTCCTTACCCCACGCACGCATCGCCCCGCTCAGTTTTGCCCTTCAAAGCACTACAGTAATCACAGGTCAAAAAACGACCTGCAGCTGATTGTCCCTAGTTAATTTATAAATGCCACTCACGCTCATTATTATTTACTTTTCTAATTCTTGCAAAAAACGTGAGAAATTGAAACATATTTACATTCTTTCCCTATAATTTAAAAATCTAATGGTTTCCAGCAGCTCATCTACTTCCAACACCAGCAAGAAATCAGAAACAAACACTGGCTTTCGTCTTGATTAGTTTTTTAACATCTTATGAATTTATATGCCCCATTAATTAATTCTTTAATATTCTCTATGTTTTTTCCAAATGAGATTAATCGATAATCACGCAAAACCCCGCCCTGTTGATGGCAAAACTTTAGTTCTGTAGTTGGATAACCATCATACAAATTTGTATCTGTTCTTAACTGTTGTAACATGAACATACAACTTTGGTTTACAAAGAAAAATCAGAAGGTTGGATTCCTTCAATTTATATAAACATCTTCTCTTGTACTAAATCTATATGCTCTGTCTACGACTTTGATGCCTAAGATTGGAGCAAGGCCTCTAGGGAATGTATACTCTCTTCTTTCTTCTAGAGGAAATGTATAGTATTTCTGAGGTTGGCTTCGTTAATTTTCAACAATATCGCCATATTCGCTATGTACTTTTTTTAAAGAACAAAGTTGTTGTACCACAGGTATGTGCCACATGAGTTATTTGTTTGCCCGCCTCGTTACTATATTGATCCTGTTATTTGAGCTTCTTCAGCATATGTTAGCCCACATAACTTTTAAAGCCAATTTCTTTAAGGGCAATTTTACAATCCCGCGCCAGGTGACAATAGGGATACGTTAAAACACACGCTCGGTTTGCTTGGTGATATAGATGTACTTCCTGTTTATAACTATTTAAAAACCTAATTTAAAAACGGAACCTTTTTAAATATAACGAAAGCGCCACTTACAATGTTGGAGCGTTTTATAACCCAACTCTCTAATAGACTTCATTCAGCAATCTATCCATTGCAGTTGATGAATATAATGGCTTCCACGTTAGACTTGTAAACCACTCACTAAATATTTAAACCCCCCAATAAAGAAGGATAGAGTACATCTGCATGGTCATCTTGCCCTATGGGCCTTTTTTACAGAATCAGTTAAATTTGCTATTTACTGCGCAACCACAGGCGCGGCGTTTCATATGCATAACCATTTAAACGACCCTAATCTTTTAGTAGGTCAGTATTTAACTTTCTTGTTTATTCCTGTACAGGCGAACTACTAACTGAACTATAAGTAGTCCTCCCTACACGACAATGCCATTTAATCCATTTAAAAGTCCAATGGACATTAATGCATATGAAAGTATCTGCAACGAATTTAACATTAATCCTTAACTGGACATTAGACAATAGTTAGACGCCAATCATGGGTTAGGCTATTATGTACTTTGTGGGGTGCAAAAGAGAATTTACTTATGGACTACTGGCCCGGCCACCCTTGTTCCAACCAAACGCACACGTTCGATTAGGATCCATAGAACCCAAAAACACCCTTATGTTGGGCACATTTATCTTAGATATAAGTGTAGGCTCTAACAATGCAGGAGTGCACAGCTTAATGACTCCATTACAGACGTTACGTTTGGTGTCTATTAGGAGCCAAAAAGCACAGGACCAAGTCTAGCCATAGTTGATCAGTCTACAGGCTTTGATGCTAACACCAAGTTTCTAGCTATTTTAGCGTTGATTTGCCCTGCAAGCATACAAACGGTAACAAAGACGTTCTTGCCACATGCTTGGTCAAAGGTTGACTTGGTTGTAGGGCCATGGATTATAATGCTACCCTTCTGACCTAAAGACTACAGATTGGGATTATGATACAGGTAATTATAACCAATGAAATCCCTTATAGATGGAGTCGACCAAACTTAGGGCACAATCAAAGCTTAAACTCAAGAATACCCGCCCCATCCCTCCATTTTAAAAAATGTACTAGCCCTGAAGAAAAGCGATCCAGTATAAGCGTTTTACACAGCCAGTAAGCGCCCCACAGCAGAAAGAAGCCCTGAAGTACTCAATTGTTGATCTACCTCAACACTGACCAGAACCACTAGCGAAAAAAGACAGCCCTCGTTGTATTTTTAACTTTTACTGGATTAGCCCATTTTTATTTTCACTTAAATAATTAATCCAGCAGCTAGCACTCCTAACGTCAAAGTCATGGTCACGCCAATTATAAATCCAGCCACCTTTCCTTAGTAGACAAAACCCAAACTATAACACTGCCTATTATGCAGGCAGAGCATCAAGCGCTTTGGCAGCTAACTTCTTTAATAAGTTGCTTAGATGGGTATAATTTGTTTTATAATCCAAACTTTTACCAGCTGAGGTGTTGGAGGCGCTACTGGTCCGGTTGGTTGGCACTGCGGGTTAAGCATAAACGAGTGTAGAGATAGCAACCAACAGCGGTTAATATACTAACTACTGTAATCCCTTTCTCTGAACAGAATACTTATTCTTTCAGCTAGCGTAGTGTTTCGTGGAATATTTTCTTTATAGTTTTTTGAATCTGTTGTTTGTGATTCTAGATTTCCTCTGGAATAGAAATCGCGTTTAAATGCCCTTCCCTTTTGCCCATTAACTCTTGTATTTTCTGCTGTATTCTAGCTTTTCTTCTTGCCCTAAATTGTTATCAGCTAGCATTTATTTTTTCTTCTTCTATTTTCTCTCTACTTACTAAGTTCTGCTGTGTTGCGCATTAGTTCTTCTCTTATTGTCGTAAAAGCAGCCGTAAGGCCCCGATGTCGCTCATAGGCAATGGAGAATCGTCAATTGTTTCTAATGTTTTTTCTGACTGTCTCCTCATCTAAACTCGTTTCAATTTCTCTTATTATTCATCTGTTCTTGGGCCTAAATCCTGAAAAGAGGTCATTTCTATTTCAGATCGTGTTGGCAACCTTTGCGCGATGTTTTGTAAACGACTAACAACCTCAGAGCTTAAATCTCCAATAAAGTTCAATTTCCTTTTGTCAGCAACAGGGAGTTTTCCAAGAATTGTGCTTGTTTTAAAAACTGGGTTGGTTTGGTTTTTTAGTAAACCGCACAAGGTCCCCTTTACTGGTTCTATAATTCAAATGATTATCTTTATCTATCTCAAAATTGGAAACCCTAAGCGCATCTGGTTGCTCCCGACCTATGTGGTTATATAATGATTCAATTCTATCTAGCAACCGTATTTGACGTAATCCTGCTCCTTGGCCTACTGCTGCTTCTTCAAGCTCTTCTTGCAATGAAGGCCCCAATGTGTTTCGTCTTCTTCTTCTTCTTCTTCAGATGGATAAGGCACTTCATAATCTTCATCCATATTTTTTATTTATATCTTTTTTTGTTTTATAAAAAATGAACTCATACGGTTGTGACCTCGATCCATACAGAAAAGAGAAGGAACCCCACGGCGTAAAAGGGATAAGGCAGACTGTAATTAGTGTAAATACTCCATCAACAGTTCAGCCTGGACAAGATTTAACATCAAGTTCCCGATCTTGGCGCTGACGATGTTATAATGCCAGGCACTCGCTAAACTATCATTCAAAATAGATATTACATCGCAGATCCTAATGCTACTGTTGTTGCTAATTTAGGCAGGGCTATCGTTAATCATATAGTAATCAAACTGGAGGGCAAAAATGTCTTTGAACTAAGCGAGGCAGACATTTTTACCCTCTATTCTGATCTATGGCTGCCTAAAAAAGAAAGAAAAGAGAAAGTTTATCAGGAATACAAAGCCCAACGGTCTCAAGCACAGGCTTAAAGCGGGGGATGCAAAGGGATGAAGTTAAAGATGATGCAGTCGCAGAAGCATTGGCAACAGATTCTGCATCCCTCTAGATTTGAACTGTTAAAGACGCACATGCCATATTACCAAGGCGCACTAAAAGAAAAACTTACTTATGACTGACATTTAATCCTAGCGCTTCTGTTGTTCTGTCTGAAGACCCTTTAGCCAAATACACAGTTAGTGACATCTCTCTTGAGTTTGATGTTGTTACTAACCCTGGACTTGGCCAGAACAATCTAACCCAGTATAAAAATAAAACGGTTATTTATTATGAAAACGTTATACACTCCATTACAGAAAATAGAAACAAGCGAGACACTCTCTGGAACATACATCTAAATCAGTCTCTGAAGTCTTTAAAAGGAATTTTGTTCTTATTTACTGAAGAAACAACTCCTTTTCAGAGAGAATCAGAAGCGTTTTATAATCCAAAAATTGAGAAGGTCGACTGTGCAATAAATGGCAAGTCTGATCATTTTTATTCGGGCCGTGGCTTTTACCTCACCAACACTTTGATGAAATAAGAAAGTTGTTCGCTGGAGGTAGGCAAAGGATCCTACAGTTGATCGTGTATGTAAAAAACTTCGCCTTTATGATGTAAGACTCGAAGACTACTTAATAACTAAATATGGGCTGTGGCTGGATTTAGATCCACATTTGACAACAGATTGTTTGGAAGTGGAGAAAGGATAGGGCAAGATGGTATAAAAATAAAAATTCACAAGAAAGCAGACGGAAACGCCCCAATAAAAATACATGTTTTTATGGTTTGTGATGCTCAGCTAAACATTGAAGAAAACAGGCTAAAAGACGTGGCTTATTAAAATGCAGAAGAAATATTCTAATAAAAACAGATGATAGCTTGAAGTTTCTGCCAAAAGATCCGCACTGTTCTCTTTATCTGCGGGATACTGGTGTGGGGAAAACTGTTATTCGTACTTGATTTGTTACAAACAATATACCGGTTTCATTACGAGCACAATTGTTCTATTCTGCACAACCAATTCTATAACAAAGACAGAAGTTATATTTGGACAGACGATAATATAATTTTTAGTTGACCTAGCGACAAGCTGAGTGGACTGTTTTAAACATTACTATGGACTGTTTTGAGGGAACTGAGACGCTTTTACTATTGATGATTGTTCAGCTAACGAGACATTGTTAAAAAAGAAAAAGCCCTGTCAAAGCTAGCTTTTAGTGGCGCGCACGCCTTAGTTTCTGTGCGGCTTCTTAACTCAAAAATACAATGCTGTCTTAAAAAAAAAAAAAAAATTTTAAATTGGGGGTAATATAGTATAGGGGGGGGGGGGGGGGGGGGGGGGGGTAAGGATTATATGGGGGGGGGGGGGGGGTGGGGGGGAAAAAAAAGACTTTTAGATCGCATTAAATCGGTTTGTATTATTTTACACTAAGGACAAAGATAGTTTTGAAGAATGTTGGAGGTGACAAGTAGATAATAAGGGACCCAAAAATGAGCTAAAAAAATAAAAGAGTCAGTTAGAAAATCGAAACACCTAAGCTATGCTTTCGGAACTACCCCCCCAGTTTCAATACGTTTGTTATTGTAGATTGTTTATTTTTAATTTAATATTAAAAGAATGTCTCAGGGGCCAGAATCTAAAAGCGGAGTTTAACTAGATCCTAAATGCATTGCAGTAAGCTAAAAGACCTAGCAGACACAAACGAGTGTTGATCTAATGGAGTCCAAGGAAATGTATTATGGATTTGAGTACACATATGATGGGGTTTACAAAACGAACAGAAATTGAAGACAAAAAACGACAGCAATATCCTAACCATTAGAAGAGATAAGAAATTTAAGGCAAACGATTTTGGCAAACATGAATACAAACTTCATAAAAGAGAGAATGCTTGGGCGTTGCTTCCTGAAATTGCTGTGGGATTGAAAGTTTGAGCTAACGAAGCCCCAATATACTTTTGACAAAAACAATTTAGAAAGGCTTTTGAATGCAGGCCCATCTTGTTAGCTTAGTTCCAGGAACACAACAGAAAAAACAGATTGAAATAACTATCAGGGGGTCTAATATATGCTACAAGAAGGAAGCCTTAGTTGAAGTGGGGGTGACACCGTCGGCTTAAAATTACCCAACCTACATCACTACCTAGTGCAAATACGATGATTTTTTCGCTTATCTATTACTCCGAGGAGGTGATACTAGTTTGCCAGAACATACGTTAATAAGCGGTTATACAAATAAAGGCTGAACACTTGGATGCGTCCCTCTTAACTCGGTATTCGCAATTACGAAAAACAGAGATGATTAATAAACACCCTTAAATCATCAGACAGGGTTACTGTGATGGTTGACAAAGACAATAAAACAGTACTCGACCTTTATTATCATTAAGTATTTAATTTTAGTGGTTTTACTCCTGTAATGGAAGAGCTGCCAGAAGATTAATAAGAAGACGATATGTACAAGATTAAATTTAAAAATAATCTTATATAAAAAAATGGCGTTCATCTGGGGAAGGGGGGGGGGGGGGTAGAGAAGAACTGAACTTAAAAAGGAAAAGAAAACGACTTATATAAGTATGGGATTACTAGAAGAATATGCTAAAGCATTAAATACTCTTTCTTATGTAATTACTGCTCTCCACGGTAGCTGCTAAGGTGCTGGTTCTAGTTTTGCAGTTTTAGCTACTGGGTTGGAGCGCCAGACCTTTTAGCATAGGGGGCCTGGTTTTAGGTTTAGCGCCGTTCTAAGATTGTAAGTGCTGTTTTTAAAAAGATTAACTCCTAAATTACAAAGCACCTGCCATTTTAGCCCTAGCATCCACAAAACTTTTGTTCATTTAATTAAGAATAAGCAAATCATTACAGGATGAAAACTTTCGGGCGAAAAAGGTGTGCAAAACGTAGCTGATGGTGAGGGATTTATAGACGACAAAAAATTGAAACTTCAAAAGGAGTGGAGAAAAACTTTTACTTCACGCCAGGCAACACTGATGCGATTAAACAAACATGAAAAACAAACACAAGATGCGTTAAACCAAAATATAGCAAAAAAAAAAAAAAAAGTTTAACAAAAAAATAAATACATTTTTTTTTTTTTGTTTACCACTGAGTTTTTGCGGACAACTTGCAGCTCTTCATGAACAAACGATCTGTTAGGAGCAGGCTTTTTAGACGCAGTACACCGCTAGAAGAGAGAGTCTCTCTTTAATAATATACGGGAGGGGTTGTTTTCATGATTCTTTCAACTTCATAATACATCGCTACCTCCATACAGCTCCTGTTGCCTAATTCCTAACATCACCTATCTGCCTCACACAGACATACAAGTATCTTACTTTAGTCCAAACGCAAGATTTTTGAGTCCCAGTACATCCTTCAGTAATGCTAATTTTTTTATTTTGATTGCGTTTACTGGTTTAAGACCTGTTGCTTTAACTCCCTTCATTGTTCATGGCGCGTAAGACTGCTGGCAATCTTCTAACCCTTCTGTGTTACGCGTTCCGTCCAAATTTCTCTGATGTTATTGATATAAACTAGCCGTTCAGCTAGATTTTATAAAGTTTTCTACTAGGCTTGTGATCGTGGTTGCCCTGGGATCCCTCTCCCTAACTGTAACATGAAGTTTTAAAAACATTGGTTTACAGAGCCCTTTCAACATCTTTTCCATCATCAACCAGGATCATTCTAGATACTTTAATGCCTCGCATGTAATATTTGTTGTAAAGCCACAGCCACAGCAGTTGAGCATTTATCCGTTAAAGGTTCAGCGTCTTTGTATCTTGAAGCCATGTCCAAAACTGTCAGAGCCCTACTTAAACTTTTATCTTCTAACTTTGTCATGTGGAAGATACAGCCAAGTCAATAGGTGGGTGTCATTAGGAAACTGAATAAACAAATCTAGGCCTAATTATTCTTTTGGGGGCAGCAGATATATTGCCAAATTGCTTGTTTGAAAGCCATCCTTTCGCATCTGATTCAGACACTCTAACACTTTACTTAGTTTTCAATAGCATCTTTTCCTTTTCCAATACCCGTAGGAGAATAATATATTTTGTACTTTCTATTGTCATAAAAGACTATATTTTTAATTGTCCTTTTAATTATTTTTAGATTGTTTGTGCAAGAATATAGATGCCCCCATAGCACCCCCACAAAACCAAATTCTGGCTATGTTCTGTTCTTCTGTTGGTTCATAAAAGTCCAGACAGTCTGGAGGCGGTGTTGTTAGAAACTTCTTTCCTGTCACTAAGTCATACTTCATTCATGCCTCACAACTTCTTGTTAAATGTGTGCTCAGCATGCCCTTTCTCTTACGTTTTTTATTAATAAAGTCTAAGTGAGCAATATCGGTCTTTTCTCCATAATCTCTCTTGCCTTGGCTAAATCTTCATTGCTTTTTATTCTTGCTCTTTCTTCATCAACCACAGTTTACTAAACATATAATTGCTTCCAGAGAAGGGCCGGGCCCCAAAGGCATTAACAATACTCCTCCTACCATCCATAACTACTTCCCCCATCTTTTAAAAATCATTATTTTCCTATAGATTTAATCTTTCTATGCAACTAATATTTTCCTGGGATAATTCCCTGCGTAACAAGAAAGACACTTTTGACGCAATCCCTGCAGTAATTAACAACTATAACCTTAGACAACATCCTCAATGTCTAACCTTCCTCGATCAGCAACCTCATTTTAAACATGTTTTTTTGCTAGCACACTATAGCCTAATACTAAGACCGCTAATCTCAGCAGAGTGGTAAATCGTATGATAACTATTTTCACTCATCTTTTATTAACATACAAAAATAATTTCAAAATAATCAAAATACCAAAGCTGACGAAGTGCTTTATATCGCAAATAATCATTTGTTGTGAAAGCAAAAAATAAAGTTGCAACTAGTTTTGGCGATCTTCTATCTTTCCCATGTAGGGGCGTTTAATCCTAACAAGCATTTTGCAAGGTTAATCAACTATAACGCCAACGATAGGCACTGCGTAATTAACCAGCGTTAAACTCATGGTTTTAAAAGTATTAAATTATTTTTTTATCTTTTAAAATGGATGTGACGAACTAATTAAAGTGTGAGGAGCAAGCAGAACTACACCACAAGCTACTCAGCAGACAACTGCCATAGAAAAATATATACACTCTGGCTGCGGTGTGGACAAACAAACAGTATTTAGGCATGAACTAGTATTGCGCAGATCCACAACTGTCTACATCAGCGTTGAAAGTAAAAACCTTAACGCTAGGTACAAAGCACAGTTAGCGTCAAAATGGTAAGATCGGTGGGTCATACAATGATTAAGTTTATATGCTAAGTAGTAATTACGGATGGCACCAGTTGATTCAGAAGAAGGGGAGGGGAGGGAGGGAGGGGGGGGGGAGAGGGAGATTTAAAATACGACTATCACAAGATCCGTTTAAAAAACAAGTCCCTAGAAACTCTTGCGTGTTACATTATTACAGATTTGGGACATGTTAGTCCATTCATCATGGGCTTAATTACTTTAATCAGATAAAATATGATTATAATAAATTTAATCGCAATAAAAAAAGAGCGATCAGGAGAAGAAGACGCCACAGGACCCTCCGTAGGACAGTCCACAGGAGCAGAATGTGCCACAGGCGAATGTACCACAAGTGAGTAATGTTACTAAACCTAAACATCCGGGGCGTGTTGAGGCCGGGCGTAAACTAGCTGAATGGAACCGACTGCAAAAAGCAAACCAATCAGTAAAACAAAAATTATTAGATAGTAATACAACATCGCCACCAACACACAGCCCAATTAACAACACAATCACAAACAAACGATAAGATGTATATTATGTATTTGCTGCTGTTGTTGTTGGTGGGGAGTGTTAGCATACAAATACCTAACACCATACCTAACAACAAAGTCACAAGCCCCACAGTAAAAGAAGAACCAACTTCTGCAAAAAAAAGAGCAACCTCCTGTTGTAGACCCATTTTCTATGGAATAGTTTTTAAGAACTAAATAAAGTACAAGTTAAGAACTAGATAAGTACAGGTTAAGTTAGTTATAAGAAAGTACTTTTTAAGTTAAGTGCAAGTAAATTACAAGTAAAGTGCAAAAAAAATAAGTTCTTGTTTTAAGTACTAGTTAGGTTCTTAAATAAGTACTAATTAGGTTCTTAAGTTAAATACTAGTTAGGTTCTTAAGTTAAGTACTAGTTAAGTCAGTCAAGTTAAATCTTTTAAAGTTCTCCAATATCCTACAGCATATGAAAACTCGGGACTGACGTAAGTTCTCTTGTTATTGTTAGAGACTAGTGATTTCTATTAACAGAAGTTGTGTTTACTTGATGAAGAGTAGAGCGTAGATTAACATTTGTGTGATAAAATACTTTGTTTTCAAAGAGAGCTTGCTTGTAGTTGTCGTGAGTTATATTTTTTTTGACAACTTCTTTACTTATACCTTTAGCCTTCTCCATTACAGAAGTCTGGCTGGCAATGCTATACATCTTCGACCGCAAACCAACATATTCTTTGATAACTGTCCCATTAAGTTCATCCTTCATCTTTCCAATCACTTTTTTGTTTACAGTTGAATGTAAAGGACTGTCTTTTGGATAGTCACATGTGTCGTACCACCCATCAGCTCCTTTAGCTACTTCTGTTTCTAAATCCTTATAGAAGTCTTCTGCGGGGACGTCTAGAATAAAAGATCAGTGTCTGTTGTAAAGACTCTTGCTTCAGTGGGTAACGGTTTTAAAGTAGTCATACAGAAAAGTATAACATCAATAACTTTGACACCTCGAATAACGTGAAGCCGATCAACACCGGGGGGGGCTTGTGCCAACTTAACAACCCTTTTTCTCATCATAATGCAAACCAACGCTGTCCGTGAAATCTCTAAAGTCTTGATAGTTAGGCTTAGAGCAAACTTAAATTGCTTGGGTTTTCTTTCGTAAACTAATTTCCCATCTTTACTTTGTTGGAGGGGACCATAATATTTTGCCAAAACGCTGGTTGTTCATCATTTAAAGATCTTATTGTCTGAAGCCATTGTGGCGTGGGTTTCAAAGATCATATCTTCTTGATGTATGGTCTCATAAAGGTTCTTGGTCCACAGATAATTATTGAGTGTGAACCAGGCTATTAGTTTCAGGCCCGGAGTCTTAAGTAAAACTGTAACAGTCTGTAATGACAAACATACTTAGTTTTGTGGCGAGATTAGGCACAAGTTAGGCGGGTTCGATTGGCTCATCTTTAATCTTTCTGCAGCTAGGGGTAGAATCGTTGTGGAGATCGTGTAATTCGTTAGATATCTAAGTCTCCTTCCAAGATGATTCCCCTGCTGGATTAATCAGCGTGAGCTGTGACAACAGACCTAACACAGTAATTGACATCATGAGGGCCTATAGCATTTTTAAAGTTACGTAATGGATGCGGTTTGGCTCATAGCCCACCCCATACAGACTGTTAGCGTCGAAGTAACATTAGATAGTGAGACGCTTTTGGATCAAGTCGTCCTAAGTACTTGTTGTTGGCTTTGCAAGTAAGGATGTGAAGCCATGCTAATACCGCCCCTTAGACCATCTTCAATCCACTGGAGTGTGGGCCGATCAGATATTAAGACAATCGTGAATGGTTGTAGACTTTAAGAAAGCATCCCCCCAAGAAAGACCCGGGCAGAGATATAAAGTGATGAGTCCTAGACGTAATTGTTTCAGCATGTTAAGAGCTGTAGTCTGCTAATAAACACACGTCGGCCATAAATATTGATCATGAAACACCCATTGTTTTCACAATGTATGCTGTCCGGCTGTGTCGTATTCATAGTCAGAGTCAAGTTATGTCTTTGCCTCTAAGACTAAAAAGAAAGCACCTTTTGGAGGAAGTGTGTCTTTGTCCAAACCTTCCCACAAGTTCTGTATTCATACGGATAGAACGACTTATACGCACCAAGATGGGTCAAAAGTATGTTTAGTGATTGGAAAAGTCTTGTAGAAGCCTGCAACTTATCCAAACTTGCAATCAGAGTTGGGCAGAGTCATAAAGGATAAAGTAAAAAGTCATGTGATTTTCTGAAGACTGTGTAAATGGCATGCAGGTAACCCTCTTAATTCAGAAGTCACGGCTTGCATGAGTAAAATGAGAATCGTAACCTGTAAGGTAAGAAAGAAGAGAGGTAATTACCATTACTTAGGATCAACCTTAAGTTGAATATTTACAATTGTTGTGTGCGCCCCCCCCCACCCCCCACCCCTGGAAATTTTGCCAGTAATGTGATCGTGGCTCGCACTGTGTCACCCTAATAGTTCGCTGTTACATATCCAACATGTTAGATGAGTCATAACTTCTTGTCTTTCAGAAACATAACAATGTCTGAAAGATTTATTGTGGATAACTGATTGCGAAGTTGTTTCATCTGCTCTAAAAAGCTGCTATCTGGCATTGGGGCCTCGTGTAAATCTCTGGTGTCGTGTTGGTTGGTCCGTCTGACCTAACAACAATCAACGCATAAGACCAGATCTGACGGTGGTTTTAATAAGGTTGGTTTTTTGTTGTGCTGTTTTGGGAACCATATAAGGCGGTAATAGCGATTCAAAGTCACATAAACCACGTACGGCGTCATTTGCATTTGGTTAAATGTTTTAAAAACTAACTTAGACCCCAGGTTTAGGTGTGAGGAGTTTGGTTTCACAGTCTACAAAACTTTACAATGTTTCATATGACTGGCAGCTTGCTTCTATAGTTGGGATTCTAACCAAACACCTTTTACAAAACCCTGTTTTAAATTGTCTTTGTAGTATAAGCCAAAAGTCTCTTATTGTTCTGATTAATACATATGGCTGCTTTGTACTATCTGTAAACAGGATCAAGTCTACATGTTTGTCAATGATTCGCCTAAAATAGGGGCGTTGGGGAGAAACCCTTAAGGCACTAGATTGTCTACTACAGAACCATGTAGCTACGCTTACAGTGATTGGGTTGTTTTTGCTCTTCAAACTGAGAAATACTTTCTATACTCCCTGGAAAAAGGTGTAATGTTATCAAAGTTCAGCTCTTGCTTATATGCATCCTAATTAGAAACTCTGTTTGCATGATTTTAACCGAGTAAGTGCGCTAAAACACACCACATAAAACACATGTGGTCAGAATTATGTATGTCTAAGACTGCTCGTTTTAACTCTTACTCTTGTGGAAGAGGAAAGGATGAATTGCCACTATAGGATAGATCTTTGTTTGCCGCAATCTCTGAATTACAAGGACTGTCCCTTCAACAAGCCAGACCCCCTTAACTTTGCCTCCCTCACTTGCATGATTAACGTGTAAGCAAATGTAGGTCAGCCTCAGTTAGAGTTTAAAGCGTCATAGCGATTACTTCTTTCTGTTTAGTTGAACCCAGACTTCTGTTTACTATCATCAGGCGTTATATAATCAATCAGAACGGCCAACAGCACTTTTACTGGCAGCTCTATCTGATAGACCTGGGATTTTAGATAGAGATAGCAAATTGTCAAAACGGCAAAATTCAGCACAACCGAAGTGTGGTCGTCGTCGGCCACTCCAACTGGACATAAGTCCAAACTCAAACATTGCCTAGGAGGAGCCAGAAAGACCGGGCCCAAAGGTCGGTCCGGCCAATTAAGCAGAGGGGAGAGGCTCCACAGAGATGTTCTGTCCCGCCAGACGACGAGCGGCTTTGACCACGCCGCGATGTCTAGCGAGACGTCGTCAGGCGCCTTGCTCAAAACTCACCGGCCAATTTGTGGAACCAACGTCATTGTTACTTAGACTCGTGGCGCCCACCCAGAACTCAGCTAGCCACTGGTAGATGACCAGTGTCACAAACGGCACAGTCAAGTAGGAACAGGGGGGAAGGTAGTGGTGTGGTGGGGGTGAAATCTAGCTATCAATTAAATGACCAAGTGACCACCACAAAGAGTAAGGCGTGGTAACGGGACTGTCCTGAGGGGGATCGGCCAATGGAAGGAAGAACAACGGCGGGATCAAGGGTAAAAATACTGACCAATGAGTACTGGCCCTTGGGCAAACCACACGGGGTTAGAGCATAAAGGAATGTGTGAGTGGAGAGAGAGGGGGAGGAAAAACGAACAGACCGAGAGAGAGAGGGGAGAAGTCTGGAGAGTAGGCTCCGCCACAGGACGGCAGGGAATGAGAAAGAACAGAGACAGAGAGAATGAGGAGGTTTTCGGGGAGTCTCTGCCACGCGGAAAATGCAGAGAGATAGAAGAGAGAGAGAAACGAAGAGAAGAACGAACAGGAGAGAGAGAGGGTAGAGAGAGGTTCCGAGTGGAGCCTGCAGAGAAAGGGGGCAAGAGAGAGAGAGATAGGAGAGAAGAGAACCAAGTTGATAGATAGCATGAATAAGTCTGCCGAGGAAGACTGAGGAGAGAGTGAGAGAGAGAAGAGTTGCTAATTTATGACGAAGAAAAGACAGAAAAGATCAAAAGAACAGAACAGCAAGCCATGTCCATTTGATAAAGAGCAGACTCGAAGAGCGAGGAGGAGAGAGAGTGCAATGCATTAATGCAGGAAGAAAGAAAGGAGAACAGATCGATGTTGATAGTCCCACTGTTCTACCCTAGCCGGGGGTCGACCTCATACCTGGCAGCGTCACTTCGCCACGCAAACCACAGACCAACGGCCAACAGTCTCACCTGACCAGTCCGCCATCAGACCACCACCAGTGCCGGCAGTTGTGCGTGTTGTGAAAGTGACAGTGAAAAGAAAAAGAACAGAAAAGAAAAGACAGTGATTCGTGAATAGTTTAAGATCACCTGCCAGGTAAAGTAGAAATCTGTTTATACCCGGGTTAGTTAATGAGGTTTAGATAAATGATTTGTGAAGTCAGAAAGAGAGAAAGTTGTTATTTCGGTTTGATGCCATATGCATGATGTTCGTTCTAGATCATGTAGTAAAGTATAGACTTTACTAGGGTTTGATGTGACGCATGCATGATTATATGCATGCGGTCGAAAGCAAGCTGTGATTTGTTTTTGGCTGTGCGCTAGTCTTCGCCACTGACATTACACCGAGGTTGACAATTTATATGGCGAGCTTTGCCAGATCTTCGGGCCCATTTATTATAATTTGTCACAACTTCTCCGAGAGGAATGCAGGTGGGATTCAAGTGTTGTACCCGAAACAAGGGGTTTGTCTTACTGTATGTATCCCAAGATATTAAATACTCGGCTTGGCCATTGCTTCCAAGATAGTTAATACGAGCTGGCATTTCACCCTAAGGGGGGGTGGGGGGGGGGGGGTGGGGGAAACCCCCAGAGTACTCATTTCGCACAGGTACCCCCTATAATTCGCTCTCATAGTTGGGTCAGGCGCTGGGCGGCCTATAAAAACTAACTACGGTGTTCCCAACTAATATTGTCATTCATAGATTGTGCTATTACGTCACTCGTGTCGGTAACCACCAGTTTGGCTGTCGTAGTAATAAAATCTTGTTCAAAAAAAAAAAAAAAAGAAAGAGATATAATGGCGGAAGAAAAGAACACCCTATTGAACAACTGTGAGCGTCGCTCGTGATCTAGGTTACTCAGGAGATGAGTTGCGAGCATGTCGTTGAAAACCAGCAAAAGATGGAAAGAGATGAACGTGCGGAAAGACGCCGTATCGCAGTAGAGGCGCAGGAAACAAAAGATAAGGATTCAGGCTAATGATAATCAGGCTAGGGAAACGCAGGAAACAGAAAGGATTAAAAGCTAGGGAAACGCAGGAAACAGAAAGACTAAAAGTCCAATTGGAGTTAGAGAAAGTGAGAATACAGAGGGAGACCACCGATGATGGTAGTTCACTTTCCAGTGACTCTGTGCGCAGCTATGCTCCCCGACCCAAGTTGCCAAAATTCTCTGAAGGAACCGATTCGATTGATGCATACATCATCGTTTCGAACGTTTGCGCCAGTCAGGGTTGGCCTCCAGAAGAGTGGGCAGTCATTTTGTCGGCGTTACTGACGGGTAAGGCATTGCAGATCTTCACTGCGTTACCAGCAGAACAACAGTCTGATTTTTGTGCTGTGAAGGAGTCTTTAATGAAAGGATTTGACCTCACGAGAGGGGTTCAGGAAGAATTTCGTTCAGCAAATTACAAGCAGGTGAGACGTACACCCAGTTTGGTGCACGTCTAGATCACTATTTTGAGAAATGGTTAGAGTTGAGTGGTACGAAGAAGGAGTTCGCTGAATTGAAAGAGCTAGTTATGAAGGAACAGATTTTGTCAGGTTGCGGCCCTGAGTTAACCATACATTTGAAAGAGCAGACCCAGAGACAGCAGGAGAGTTGTTGAAGTTCGCAGAGGTGTATAGAGAGGCACGTTTTGGGCACTAAGGTGCAGGAGAAACAGTGCTAGGCACAGGTGAGAAGAGTGCAAGGAGACTAGGGGAGTTTTCTGCAAAGTCTGCAAACCCAGTGGTGGGGCAGAAGGAAGGGCAAAGGGACATTAGGTGTTTCATTTGCCACAAGAAGGGACATGTGCGAGGGATTGTCGCATGAGGTTCCAGAAGGCAGCAGCCTTGCAAGAGGTGGATAAGGGTCGTCAAGGGAAACGACCCGCAGTGGAACCAAAAGGGATTCAGTCTGAAGAGGGTGGAGTGCAGCCTATGCTAGCACTGGGCAGCAGTCAGTGTCAGGGATGGAGGGCACTAGGCTGAGTGGTTCGTTACCAGTGGAAGAAGGGTGGGTTGGCCAGCAGAGGGTGAAAGTGTTACGAGACACTGGTTGTTCATGCGGGTAGTACGAACAACGCTGGTCGATAAAGGGGATTTGACAGGGCAAATCCCAGACCGTACTCTAATCGATGGCACTGTGAGGAGTTTCCAGTTGCTAAGATAGAAGTACGTACCCTTACTTCTCAGGCGAGTTGTCTGCGTTGGTGATGGAGAAACCCCTTCACGATTTGATCATTGGAAATATTCCAGGTGCAAAGGGATCCAGGGGATCCTGAGTTGTTGACTGCTACAGGGGCAGCAGTTCAACACGGAGCAAGAAGGAGGAAAAGGTTGTTAAACCGTTAGTTGTTCCAGGAAGGAAGTCGGGCATAGACGTGTCGCCTGATGAGTTTAGGGCAGCGCAGGAACAAGACCCTTCGCTCGTGAAGTCTTGGGAGTTGGCAAGAGGTGGAGAGAAACAGAGGTTAGAGGAGGTGAGATAGAATTTCTTGTGAAAGGCGGGCTGTTGTACCGAGTGTTCACCAAGGGGAAGACAGGTAAGGTGACCACTCAGTTAGAGGTACCAGCATGTTATCGTGACACGTCATGTCAGTGGGTCACGAGTCGTCAT
>JAFLJL010002736.1:0-23295 GCA_018398815.1 Conus ventricosus
TAGTGTGTGTTTTGTGTGTGTGTGTGTGTGTGTGTGGGTGTGTGTGTTGTGTGGTGTGGTGTGTGTGTGGTGGTGGGGGCGTGTGCGTGCGTGCGTGCGTGCGTGCGTGGCGTGCGTGCGTGGCGTGTGCGTGTGTGTGTGTGTGTGTGTGTGTGTGTGTGTGTGTGTGTGTGTGTGTGTGCGTGCGAGAGAGAGAGAGAGAGAGAGAGAGAGTGAGAGAGAGGAGAGAGAGAGAGAGAGAGAGAGTAAGTAAGTAAGCGTGTGTGTATGTGTGTGTGTGTGTATGTGTGTGTGTGTGTGTGTGTGTGTGTGTGTGTGTGTGTGTGTGTGTGTGTGTGTGTGTGTGTGTGTGTGTGTGTGTGTGAGGGGAGAGAGAGAGAGAGAGAGAGAGAGAGAGAGAGAGAGAGAGAGAGAGAGAGACAACACAGAGAGAGACAGAGAGAGACAGAGAGAGACAGAGAGAATGAGAAACAGTCAGACAGACAGACAGACAGACAGATAAGGCTAAGGCTGTCCATTAAGCCCTTAGTATACTCTTCAGCTCATGGGTAGTAACCTGCCGGGGTCGACAAATCTCACAACTGTTTGTCTTAAAAGCCTGTCACACTGCAGATACGCAAACATGGCGTATAAAATTTTCCCGATACGTGGTGAAACGTGGAGCATCAGCGTTATGCACAAATCATCGGTGTTTCATACGGTTTTCTAACGGCCACCGTGCGCCAACCCAATCCATATGCGCCACATCCTTTTGGACTGTTCAAAATAACTGGCTCGCAAAGATTTTTGAATTTACGGGGACTATACGAGATGTTACCGTGAGATATAACGCCTTCCATACGCAATAATTGCGTCGAGTGCGCCTTTCTTCCGTGTTGCATCGGTGCTTATGCGTGTTTTTAGACAAATTTGCGCAAATCCGCGTAAGTTTCACGCGAAAAACAAGAAGTATCACTTATATACCACGAATTGAGCGGACATATCACGTTATAATACACCTATTAGACGCATGAAATACTAATGCTAGACTGATAAAACACGAATGCATGGCGCAAGATTGCAGGATGAATGGCGTACATGTGGCGTATGGTCGGAGGGCTATAAATTGGCCGATGTTTCCTCTCAAACCTCAGTCTGTGCCGAGCTGCCGAGGAGAAACACATCTAGGATCCTTCAATCAGACCCCCTTGAACAACCCTAGAAGTCATCACATGAACCCCAACGGCCAGATGTGGCAGTGTTCCTCCTCCAGCAGCATAACAACCAATTGATCCAGCTCCATGCCATCCTGAATCACAGGCGCAGAAGAAGGAGGGAGAGAAGGAGAATAGTGTGGGTCCGGCCATGGATTGGTAGAAGAATGGAGCAAGGCCTGTATGACAGACTCATGGTGGAACTGAGGAATTAAGACCCAAGCTCATTCCATAACTTCATGAGAATGCCTCCGGCCATGTATGACGAGATAGTCCAGAGGCTGACCCCCCCCCCCTACTCACCAAGAAGACCACCAACTGGAGAGCACCCCTCGAGCCTGGCCTCAAGGTGGCACTGACCCTACGCCACCTAGCATCTCGGGCCAGGTACAGTGACATGCAATATGCATGGAGGGTCCCCCACAACACCATCAGTTTGGTGGTCAGAGAGGTGAGCGAAGCCATCGTAGAGGAGTACATAGATGAACAGCTGACCCCTCCCAGCACTGAGCAAGGATGGCGAAGACTGGCTGACGATTGGTACGAGCGCTGGCAGTTCCCCCACACCGTCGGGTCCATCGATGGCAAACATGTGGCCTGCAAAGCTCCCCTGATTCTGGCTCAGAGTACTACAACTATAAGGGGTTCTTCAGCATCATACTCTTCGCCATGGTCTCATCGGACTACAAGTTCATCTGGGCTGATTGTTCAGGAAAAGGATCCTCGTCAGATGCTCACATCTACAACAACAGTGAGCTGCGAGCTGGGTGGAGCATGACGACATCGTAGGGTGGCCACGTCGGATCCACTCCCCAACGACACCCAAGATGTACCCTACTTTATTGTAGGAGATGATGCTTTCGCACTCAGGACCTACCTCATGAAGCCCTATAGTAGCAGGAATCTGACCAGGCACGAGAGAATCTTCAATTACAGACTGTCCAGGGCCAGGAGAGTGGTTGAGAATGCGTTTGGCATCCTTGCCAACCGCTTCCAGGTTCTTCTCACCACCATGGGCCAGCATGCAGACACTGTTCGGCTGATTGTGAAGGCGTGTGTGCTCCTTCACAACCTCATGGGGACCCGCTGCCCGTTCTACAGAACAGGCTCATCGACCGTCCAGGTGCAGATGGAAATATGGCGCCTGGGAAATGGCGTCAGGAACGGAACCTCTTGGACACTCAGTATCATCAAGTCCAAGCCCCCAACAGAGCCCCCAGGGAGGGAAAGATGCAGAGGAATCTCATCAAGCACTGGTGCAACTCACCAGCAGGATCCGTTCCATGGCAGGACAGGATCATCGACCACCCTAGACTGTGTCAGGATTACTCCGGATTACTCATGAGACTGCAAGTGACAGTACTGAGGACTGATCTGCTCTCTACAAGTGTGTGTTGCTGGTGTAATGTTGATATTTTGAAATGAAAGTAATTGTATGTTAATATGTTAAAATTTTTGTCTGTTGTTTATTTCACATACATCGCAATGTACATTTTTGATAGTAATGTAGAAATCAAAAATTACTGTTTCCATTATAGGAAAGTGTGACTTTATTAGCGACAATCGTTAAAATCAAAACTAATTTGCAACAAATAATTTTTGTGGAATATGTATGAAGTAAATGTAATTTAATCTAAGATATTCTATGTTAAAAGGGCCATTGTTCAAAGTTAAAAGGGACAAGTTTTCTAGGGCCAATGTGTATGTGTTTTTTTTTTAAAGTTGAATAGGACACTGCATAGAATGTTACTTGGGACAAGGGATATAAACTATTGATCGGGACATTTTTATTTCAATGTAAATTATATTTCAAGTAATTAAAACAAAACACATTGTTTAAACTACAATGCAAAGAATTTATTACATTAAATCAAAAAGTAACTGAAGTGTAATTACAGCAATCACATGCATACTGACAACTAAGTAAACTAACAACTGCAATCAGCTCATGTCCTTGAGAAAAACTTCACAGTTTACACTTTCAACAGTTCCTTGTACTAAGCACTAATCGTAAGCCTCATGAATGCTTTCCTCGTCAGGGATGTGTAGCACAAGGGCGGTAGTAACGGCTGCAGAAGTCACAGGGGGTGAACATGGACGTCTACTTATGGTGGCAGCAGGTGGAGGTCGACCTGTGAGAGGTGGGGTGTTGAGTGATGGCTCCTGGATGGCTTGCTGTGAGGGCTGCCCCTGCTGAACGGGCTGTCCATGCTGACCCGGGAGAGGTTCATGCCCATGTCCGACGTGTTGAGCACATCACTGGTCGAACGGAAGAGGCTGGAGAAGGAGTCACTGCCCTGAGATGAACGGATCTGCCCCTGCTGCCCCTCAAGCTGCATGCTGTAGGGACTGGACTGTAGGGGACGCACCGGCATGTTGTTGTAGCCACCCATGTGCTGTGTTCGTAGCTGGGAACCTGGCTGAAGCTGATGCTGGAGCTGGTAATCCATCTGCAGGGATGGGGCTGACTGAGAAGGAGGAGGATGCGTCTGGCGACGGGCAGGAGCCTGGATCATTGCTGTGATCCGCGGCACCAATTCCTGATAGCGGTCCTCTGGCATATTCCTCATGGCGTCACGGACATACTGGATGAAGGACTCTCTCTCAGGATTGGGGTTAGGCCTGCTGGACACCATCCTCCCGAGCATCTTGGTGTTGGCCCTGACGGAGTCCCGTAGCTCCTGCATCCATGCCTCTTCCTGGGACTCGTCTCTTCTCCGCCTTGACCTGGACTGCTGACTGCTGGAGTGAGTACGAGCTGCCTCGGCCTCCATACCCGCCAGGTCCTGCACCTGTGATGTGGAGGGCACCTGTGATGAGGAGGGCTGTCTGTGGTCCAGTGTCTTCCCAGCATCAGAATCATCCGAGTCCATGAGTGGCAGATCTCTCCTGGGCTCACGACGGGAGAGGTGGCTGAGTGGCTGGCTCTCTTCCTGCTGTGACTCGAGCTGCCCAGAGTAGAATGCCAGCTTCCTGAGGACCCACTGCTCCCTGTCTGTGTACTGCTTGGCGGCCTGTCCGGATTTTATGTTGTTCAGCCTCACATACCAGTCCTTCTGAGACTTCCACCAGCCCTCTAGATGCTTCATGGTGGCTCCCATCTCTGCCGCCTTGGCCTCCCACAGGTGCTTCCGGGTCTTGTATTGGCTGCTCCCCCTCCTCCATATGCCATCGTTGGCCTAGATCCACTCCACCAAGGCGTCTTCCTGTGGGGCTGTTAGGGCGTAGGACTGTCTATCAGCAGGTTGGCTCTTGCCCTTGCCCTTGCCAGGTTTGTCAGAGGCACCGTCTTCAGGCTCATGCTCTTCAGGGTCAGGCTCGTCTCCAGCACCATCACCAGCTACAGCACCAGCACCATCAACAGCGGCAGCGCCATCAGCAACCTCTCCTTCTTCGCCACCTGCAGCCTCCTCGACATCTTGGGCCTCATCCACCTGCGGCTCAGGGACAGGCTCTGGAGTAGGGGACTTGGCCTTCATCCTCTTCCTCGTCTTCTGGGGACTCTTGGGAGTTCTCTTCTTGCCCATCTTTGCTGGTCGAGAAGTCGGCGATGTTATGCTGAACCACTCATCGGCACTCGGCTTATATTTGCGCGGTGCGCACGTGATTCAGACGCCTAGCAACCGCCGACCAATCGAGAAGCATGCGCGGAGCTTCCGTGTTTCATCAGTGGAGCATCCGCCTTTCATTCGCGAATGCGTGGAGTATACGCGGGTTACACGCGGAGGATACGCCCGCAATCAGTGGATTTGCGTGTCCTGCAACAAAAATTGGACATATGGGCGGTATTCGCTGATATACGTGGAGCATCCGTCTTTCAGTCGTGATTTGTCAGTGCTTTATCAGGGTTTTATTCCTGATACATCTGTCACAATTTGACGCAATGACCCAAAAATTTCTCATTTTTTTCCACGTATCAGCGCGTACCAGAAAATCTGCCAAAATTTGTAAGTGGCATATGCGCATTTCATCTGTTTTTTCTGTGTGACAGCCCAGGACTCGAACCCAAGGCCCACAGGCCCGAACCCTGCTACACTAACTCCTATCACTGCGACGGCGAAAAGCAGCGTGCAATCTTTGCAAACGCCGTATATACACTGTTGTCCCAGAGAGAGTTCACGTCAATACGACACATATATATCACACCTTACCCAGCAAGCTGTTTTATGGAATAGCGTATGATCCCGTTCGATTTGTCACAGTATTTTTTTTAGCAGCGCTGCCCCCATTCCAATTGAACCCTTTCCATCTCAGCTCCCCCTCCTCTTCTGTAATGTTGAATAGTGCACCAGACACACACTGATGTAGATGGTGTCATAAACTAGGAAACACGCATTGAGAAATACACATGACACCATAAAACTTCAGAGCTCGCATGCACACACCACACACACACACACACACACACACACACACACACACACACACACACACACACACACACACACACACACACCACACACACACACACACACACACACACACACACACACACACACACACACACTGTCTAAGATCACTGTTAGGTGGATAGACGTTAAATTAAAGAACGAACGAACACACACAGACAGACAGACAGACAGACAGACAGACAGACAGACAGACAGACAGACAGACACACACACTCACACACACACACACACACACACACACACACACACACACACACACACACACACACACACACACACACACACACACACACACACACACACACCACCACACACACACACACACACACACAAAAGACAGCCACAATGTCACAACTTTTGACAGTAAAGACTCCTTATTGCAAAAAGGTATGAATAATGAGTCACGAGAAGTTAGCTCTTTATGTTACAGACTAAAACTCAATGCGTTAAAATGCAAACATATAAACGACATTAGGTGTCCCTGTGGAGAGAGAATGTTAACGTTCCATATTTTATTCTATTGTCCGTTCACAAAGCAATATTTGCCCGATTATCCGGCAGTCAAAAACATACTAAAGATGACGATCTCAAAGCCATTATTGATGATAAATCACTTCTTGTCACTGCAGCTAAATCTCTTCTTCGGAGTCCTATAGGGACAGCTCTGTAGTTTGCTCGTTTTGAAATTTTTAAAAATCTAAATTATAGGTATTGTTTATTGATTTTTTTTCTCTGTCAAACATGGTATTACGTTAATGGGGAATATGAAATGACGGGGTATTCCTATTTGTGATAAAATACTAATGTCATTCAGGATGATTTCAAGGTCCTTCTAAAAACACTATTTTATGAAAAGACGCTAAATCAAACAAAACAAAACAAAACACAAAAGACCCATGCAGACACAGACATATATGCATGCACAAACACACACACGCGCACGAAAGCACGCACGCACGCCTGCTCGAACGCAAACGAGCACGCACGCACACACGCAAACATTCATTCAGTTAACTTTTGCAGCTTCAGTTCCATTATAGCTCAGTGAACCATTCAGAGTCAATTCTGGGCTGTCACCAAATGGAAAGAAAAGGCGTCAGTCTTGCCACAACACCCTCCCCACTCCCCCGTCATTATATATATATATATATATATATATATATATATATATATATATATATATATATATATATAGACAATGGTAGTGAATACCAGCAGAGATTTAAAAAAAAAATGCTCAACCGAACTGGGAGCAACATTTGTTAAAAGTAAGGTTTAAAACTATCTACAGCGCTGTTTCATGCAATGCAATCATCAGGATGTGGTGGGTCTGTGCTGCCGGTGTTTTATAACTGCTTGTGTTGTCTGTCATCACGTGCTGTCTGTGTTTTTCGTGTGTTTCTGGTTCTTGTTCACTGATAGGAATTTCCACTTGTGCCTGCAGTTGTTAACCATTTCTATCCTAGTATTTAAAGTTGCCAGTTGTGGTTTGCATAGTATTATGTGCTTTTCTGTTGAGCATAGGTTACATCTTTTTGAAATGTTGTTGTATGGCGCTGCTCTTTCTATGATTTTCCAGGATATATTGTATTCTATTTTTTTCTCTTTGAGCTTCCAGATGTATTTACTCAATTCTGTTTGGTTTTTGTATCTTTCTTTGTTAAATGACTGTTTGTGGTTTGCATATCTAGTTTTAAATTGGTTTTCAGTGATACCTATATATGTTTCTTCTGCGTTCTCTGATGTTACAGTGGCTTGGTACACAATGCTGTTGTAGAGGCATTTGTTGCTCAGAGGGCACTGTTCTTTCTTGATACAGTTGCAGGATTTCCTTTCATCACCCTCGTTTTTCTCTGTACTGCTTTTCATTTTGTTGGTTGAATCAATGATGTTTTTAAGGTTGGGCATACATGAGTATGATAATTTGATGCTGTTTTTGTTGAATATCTTGGATAATTTGTGCTCTTTTGGGAATGATGATGTTAGGATTCTAAAGAATTCTTTCCCTTATTTGTTTTCACTTTCCGCATATGGGGGGTTGTACCATTGATCTTTCTTTTCCTGTTCTTTGTTCGTATGTCATTATCTGGGTTTTTTTATTTTTTTGTTGTAGCCACTTTTGTGTAAGCTTTTGATATTAGCGCGCGTTATTGAATGCTGTTCTTGCATGAAGGTTAGAAATCTCTTATTTATCCCTTGGGTATTGTTTTTAGTATGGAAGGTGGTGGTTATTTTGATATTTACAAAAAAACAGGTGTACATTTTTTTTTTGTATGGTTTTTTATATGTGTGGTTGAGATCAAACGTTATATTAGTAGCCCACTACTTTTTTTTTGTTCTTAGTGTTTTTAGATTTTGGTTTTGGAAGATTTACACGTTTTTTTTTCTTTTTTTCAAGGTTTAGGTTTTTGTCTTTCAGCGCGAAAGGGGCCTCTCCCTGTCAGCCCGACTTTTTTTCCCCAATTTTCTTTTGAAGTTAGACAGATGAACAGCCCGAAAAATTTGAAAGTTTCGGCACCATCATGATAAATTGTGACTCAAAGTTAAAAATTCTTGTTTGCGTTTTGGTCGATTTCATTTTTGCTGTTTTTGTAGGTTTTCTTTGTATGGAAAATGATTTTCCATTTTGCCCTGATATTTCGTGATTTGTGGAAAATTTTTATAGCTTTGGTGAGCAGTTTCATCTATAGAGTGTGAAGTCTACTATTAAAATTTTAAAAAAAATGTTTATCTTGTTTGTTGAGTTTCTTGAACCATTGTATGGCTTGTATGTTTTTTTCCCAGGGTTGAGTTGTGGAGAAAGTATTTTACCAACCCGATCATTGCTAAACACCGTGTTTTTGGGCGAAAGGGGCCTTAAAGCGCTTTTTCCGTGGCGGAAGAGAGAAAAGGGAATCATGGCAGACAGACAGAAAGAGAGAGAGAGACAGAGAAAAGGGGACGACGGGGAAAGGCGGAGAAACACACCACACACCAACACACAAACACGCAGCACATCAACAACACACAACAAAACCCCACACACAACACAGTATCGGGTAGGTAGAACAAGCGCGGCCCGGCAGCTTGTTTGCAACGTGTGTTTTCCCTATGTTGTGGAAAAAAATCAAAAAACCCATGCCCGCGACTTTTGCGTTTGTCTAAAACCTGGCCAAAGTGCGCCGCGGGAAACTTCCCCTTTTTTCACAGCAAATGTTCAGAATATTCTGGATGTCGTGGCATACGTGACGGGAAGTGTTGACACGACCGGGCCTTTTAGCCATTTTTAATGGAGCGGACTGCTTTGTTTAAGAGGAAAATTCTGTTATGGGGTATATGCAAACTAAAAGTTTATGATGGGTATTTAAAAAAAGAAAATTAGGGGGCTGTTTTTTACCTTGTAACCCAAAAGCGTTTGCGTTTTGGGAAAGGTGGGGTGAAAGAAAAACAGAATAACATGATGAACTCACAGTACTTGAAAAGTTTTTGGTTTAAAAAGGAATTTAGAAAAATTTTTGGGCAATATTATGAAAGGATTTTGTGTTTGAAAATCTTTGACTGTTGACGAAATGATTTTTTTTTAAAAAAGTGGTGCTTTTTACTAAAATTGGCGAAAGAAAAACTATCCATCATGCTCTATTATGGGTCACTGCCTTAAAAAGGGCAAAAATGTTTTAAAGATCAAACCAATGAGAATGCGTTCTTTTTACGAACGCACATGAATTTTGTGAATGTATGCAAGAAATGAGAGCTTTAAAAACATTTTTATTTTCCCCAAAATTAAAACCTTAACATCAGCAAAATGATTTTTTGCTAAACAAAATTTGTTTTCCCAAATACTCGCAAAAATGTGATTTTCGAAACTTCGGGAAAAATTAGACCAAGTTTTCTTTGTACATTAACGAAGGGGGGTGGGGTAGTGGGTGGCTCATATTTTAAAAAAAGCTCCAAGTGTTCAGCGCGGTGTACTAACTGGCGTTAAGAGCCCCCAAAAAAGCTGCTAAAGCGTATTTTTTTAAAAAAAAACCCCAAACCTGCCATCCCGGTCCAAGCCGGAAAAAAAAAGAGGGGGGTGTGGTTAAACTTTTTTTGTGCAAAAAGGGAAAAATAAAATGAAACCTTTTTTGTGGGAGGAACCGCGGTAAAGTTAGCCTTGCTGACTGCTACTAAAAATACCCGTTATGCTGTGAACCCCCTTATTTTGTGGAAAGAGGCCCTGCAGTAAAATAGCCTTGCTGATGCTATATAAAAACCCGTTAATGCGGTGAACGCCTATTTTAGTGAAAGAGGGTACGGTAAATCCGCCTTTGCTATAAATACCCGTTCATGCTGGAACGCCTTATTTTAGCAGAAAGAGGGGGGGTTTAAAATCCGTTTTGCTTTTAAAAAACCTTTATGGGGTGAACCCCTTTTTGTAAAAAGAGGGCTGGGTTTTAAAATCCCCCCTTGCTTAAATAGCCTTTTATGCTGTAAACCCCTTTTTTAGTGAAAGAGGGCTGCATACTCCCTGTTTTGCTATGTGGGACATAAGGGAGGTAACTCCTGCTTACCCCCCCCCCCACGCATGACCCCCCCACCCCCCACCCCACCCCCCCACGATGAACCCCCCCCACCCCACCCACACCCCCCCCCACGATCACCAATTTTTCCACAATTTCCCCCTTTAAGACCCTAAAAGTCCCCCAAGTCACTTTAAGTTTTATTTAAAGTTGTCTGAAGTCCCCCCAAAGTCATCCACAAGTTTTTCCCCAAGTTACCCTAAAGTTATTCTCAAGTACTTCGTTCTTATTAAGTCATCTAAGTCCCTCTAGTCATCCTAAAGTCACCCTCAAGTCACCCAAAAGTTTTTAATTAAGCCCCAAGTTTAAAAAGTTCTTGATTGTTTTTGATTAAGTCCCCTCAAGTCATAGTAAGTCATCTTAAGTAAACCAGTTCTTTATTTAAGTATTTTTAAAATTTCAAAAAATAAAGCATGTTTTTATCTTAAATAGTAGATGTCAAATATAGTACACACACCCCTCAAAAAAGGGTATCGTGAGGATGTCTTGTCAGGTTTCTGAATGATCTTAATAAAGTTTTTACAACCAAAGAAACCCGCATTGATTACAATTCTGGTTGGGAAATGTCTTTTATAGACTCTGTCTTTATTTATTGCTTTATATTTTTAATACCCCAAAATTATTTTTATAAAAAAAATTTAAAAAATTAAAGTTTTAAATATTATTCCATTTGAAATGGATCAAAATGATCTTTTTTTGTTAAGGGTTTTGGGGTGCAGTTGTTTTTTCTGTTTTAAGGTTGATTTTTTTGGGTTGTTTTTGTTTCTGTGTTTTTTTTAAATTTTTTTTAAAACCCTAATAAGCCCCGCGCAAAAGGGGCGAAAAAAAATGGCAACATTTTTAATTTTAAAATTTTCCATGAAGATTTTTGGGGGCCCTTGAATCACTGGATTTTTTTATAGCTGGCTGAATAACTTGTTCTGGCGTTGGCGGTGTCTGTTTTAGTGGGGAATTCTGAACATTAATTTTTTTTGTCGTTCCCCACTTGTAATTTTTTTCCTCTTCAACCCCCCGGTTTTTTAATGGTCCCCCCCCTGGTTCAGCGTTTTCTGTGTTTTTCTGGCTTGGTTATTTCTCCACTGTTTAAATGTTTCCTGGTTCTGATTTTTTAGCTCGTTCTTTTTGAAGGGAAATAAAATTATTTTTTAAAAAGTTATTAATCCTGTTAAATGGCGAAAAACAATGCCCAAATCTGAAATTAAAGATCAAGCTAGGATCTAATGACTTTTTTTTAAAACGGGTTTGCGTTAAATATACGAAAAGATTTTTTTTCAGAATAAATGGGGCAAATCTACTGATATTTAGTGTACAAACTAAAAAACCGTTTCCCCCAACTTTTCAATTTAGCCCCCAGCTGCGTTCATCCTGTTATGATACTTTATTTGTCTTGTGGGAATTTGTTGAATCTGTTAAATGCTGAATTCGTTCGAGGAACTTTTTTTTTTTCCCCACCGCTGCAAGAATACGCCTTCTTTTTTGGGCATAAGCTTGTCTTCAAACTTGGTATTCTAAGTTCGGGAAAGGTTTAGGCCGCCTTGTTGCTGTAGTGATCATAGTTCATGTTTTTTATTAAATTTAATTATTTTTTTTAAAAAAAATGAGCACAAAAAAAAAACTATTCCCAACCTTGTATCCCTTTTGTGTTATTGGAGGGAAAAGTGTGGTACTCAATGTTGGTAAAAAGTTGTTAAAAATTAAACCAGATCTTGGCAAACTAGATTTGGGATTCGAAAAGCTAATTGTTCATGCGTTCGTTTGACGAAGATTTTCTAGTCAAGCAAGGAATTTTCCAGACATTAATATGTAGAAAAAAAATACATTTATAAAAAATGGCTTCACTCGCAAAAATGATGGGCGGCGTGTTGGGTGAATGGCTTCTTTTAGCGGCAGTAATTTTGTTTTAGTAAACTGGGGAATGCAGCGAGAAAAAAAGACATAAAAGTATGGAGCAACTAGCAGTGCAAAAGGGCCCCTATAAAAAAGGCAAAAACTTGAGCAGTTGATTTTTATTAATGACACACTGAAAAGACGGGGATCCCTTTTAAATTTAAAAATGTTGATCAAGAATAAAAAATTTATCTAGTAAAGGAAAACCGGTCCAGACATTGCCCCCACCAAAATTCATGACTTTTATAAACCCCATCAGAAAACAAAAGTTGCAAAAAAATCGCGTTTTTGTTTTTGGTTGCCGTTGTGTATTTTGTTGCAATAATATTGGCTGAAAAAAAAAATGAAAAAAATTATTATTCCCCCAAAGGATATTGGAAGGGCATCACAGAAATTTAAAAAGCTAAGAAGCGGGGAGTTAGTGAAAAAACAGAAAAGGAATGGTTATTTAAAACAAGCGATTTGGCAAATTTATTTACCTGCACCTAGGGATAAGAGACCACACTTTGTGAACGCAATCCCGGAACCATAAAATGGATTTTGTATTTCCCCTTGATGGATTAGACGAAAAAGATTAAGTACCCCCTCAAGTCATTAAAAGGTTAAAGATAAAGTGCAGAACCATTAACAAAAAAGAGTGTTTCTGCTGTTGCTTTTGCTATACAGCTGTTCCAGCGGGGCCCCCTTAATTTTCCCCTCGCATTTTAAAGTCGATGAGGGGGAAAAAAAATTTAAAGGCCAAGTAACAATTATTTTGAAAAATAGGGGTTACCATTAAAGAGGCACCGGAGTTCATAGATAAAGGGCTTTAGTCAAAAAACTTTAACAAACATTTTGCTGAAAGATTTTTTTCCCAGTATCACAGAGAGCTGATTGACAATTTTCCCAAAAACAAAAAGGGGAAAAGATGCCCTCAGTTTGCGGCAAGAATAATGAAGTTTTAAAAGGGGTAAAACCAATAAAAGCAATCAAAAGAAAAAAAAAAAAAATGTTGGAAGGAGAGTCTTCATCGGCAAACTTTTCCCTTTTGGGTTTTGAAAGTAAGGTACCTTTATTTCCCGGGGGAGCAGAAGGGGGCATCGTTTGGGCAACCGATCAGTTTGGAGTGTTGACCCATATGAAATAAAAAAATTGTAAATGAACCCGCCCGTGATTATTTACGGAAACGGGCACAACAAAAAAACCACCCCTCAAGTCTTTTTTTTGAAAGAAAAACGCAGATAATTCCGGGCCAGTTCCGCTTTAATTATTTACGGTTCTCCAGTCCCCAAAATTGCATATGAAAACTGGTTTTAACAAACACCGTTTTTTTTGTTTTATTAATGACTTCTTTGTTACAATGTTGTGTTGATTCTGTAGTTTAGATCGCAGTTTTACGTTGTATGATGAAAGTTTTTTGCCAAAAAATGCTTCTTTGTAGTTGTCAGGATAGTTTGACTGCCAACGCTGCGGAATTTTCCCCTTTGCTTTTTTAATGATTTTTCTGGCTCAAAAATATGCATTTTTACTTAACCCCATATCCTTGATTACCTTTCCCAGATAATTACCCTTCATTTTCAAAAACTTCTTGTTAGAAATTTAAATGTAAAGGCGAGTTTTTTAGGATAATGGATGTTTTTTACCACCCTGTGCCCTTTAGCATTTCCTTTTTGTCTTATGATGTCTTCAGTAGGGTATCTAAAACAAAACATTGTTTTGTGTAAAGCACTTGGATCAGGATCGGGGCTTAAAGTAGTCATAAGAAACTCTAACATAAAAAGCTTTGTTAATTCTAAAACGTAAACCAAAAAAAAACAGGTTTTTTAAATTTGGGGACTTTCTTTTTTTTCATATTATGCAAAAAGTGATATGAAATCTTCTAAAGCCCTGTTTTTGGTTTTGAAGTCAGCTTAATTGCTTCTTCTTCTGGGCCCAATCTGACTCTTTAGTTTGTGGGGATTCCCCTGTTTTCCAAAACAGCTGTTGTTCATAAACTTGAAAAAAGTTTTTTCTGAGCTCTGCGGATTTAGTCTGAGATTGTGTTCTTATGAGTATGGTTTATGAACTGTTCGACCCAAAAGAAATTTACGATGAACAGCTGTTAACTTTAAACCTGTCTTAAATAAAATTGGAAGTTGTAAGGGAAGACATAATTTTTTTTGTCAAAGATTAGGCACAATTTTAGGTGGTTTCTTGGATCCATCTTTAGATTTTCTGCTGTAATGGATGTCTTATGAGGTCATGGAGTTCATGGGATTTCAAAGTCAACTTCTAGAATGAAAACCACGTGTTATCGGGCGTTAAATGTTAACCACTTTAATCCCTTTTGAATTTATTTTACCTGTGTAATTTTAAATTTGCGAATGGAAGGTTGCGCCATTGCAACCATCGATTTTTTGATCAAAATAAAGATAGTTAGACCTTTTACGCGGTCTAATGATCCAAGATTTGTTGTTTGTTTACTTTATGGGTCCATTTAAATTCCTCCGAAATCCGTTTTCATATCTAAAGCTTGGTAAATCCGACGATAAAATCAATTTCTTTTCAGTAAACTTTAAAAAAGCACCCAAACTCACCCCCGGGCGCAGAATATAATGCGAGGATCCAAATGTAATGTTTCTGCAGGTTTTTCATAATTTTCAAAAATACCCGCAACAAAATACATCTGCCATTAAGTGGGGAGTCTGATGTCTCCCATCGTTTTACAATTAATTTTCCCAGCATCTTGAGCATGTGGAAATCAGAATCATGTTTCCCTTTCCTCTAGATAGAAAAGAAGGCCTTTGGGGGAAAGGAGTTTCATAAAACCTTTCCCAACTGTTCATGTATCATAAGGGGTAAACCCCTTTTAAAAAGGGTTTGGGGTCAAAATTTCTTCCCGTTATTGGGCAGGACTTTAAGGGCATAGCCAGTGCCTCTAATGAGCCATCTGTGCTGATAGAGTCGAGAAAGACATGTTTTTTAAAAGTAAAAAACATGTATTTTCTGAGACGTGCAATGCATGCCCCCTGAAGGCGCTGGTTATGCTTGAAATATAGTGAGAGTGAAACCTCGCAAGTTATGAAAGAAGGGCAGTTTCATGTCTTGGGATCAAACTTTAGTTGAAGATTGATTTACTGTGCGTGCTCTTGAATTTCCGCTAATTTGATCTGGTCCTTTACTTTTGGATTGTGCGTTGATGAACCCTAAACCCCCAATCCCAACGTGAGGGGTGAGTCATCTCTGTTGATCTTCAGGAGTCTTTATGTTTTAAAAGATAAATTTCGTTATTAGACAGTCATTCGCACTTGCTGCAGCGTGTAAAAATTTCTAGCGCATCTGGCCCCGTATAATTTGGCGATGAATGGGGCCCCACCCGACTGACAACAATAAAGGAAAAAAGAAAAATTTGATTACTTTAAGATGTTTTTCGAAGTTTTTGCGGGCTGGCCTTTCATAAGGAAAATGAGTGATTCGAAGTCTGCGTAAAATACGTTGGAGAATTTTTCATCCGTTTCCAAGTTCTTAAAATAACTTTATGCTTCTGGGGGCCCCTAATTAGTTCTGTTTCAGTAATGGGCCGATAAATGTTTTTATGTTCGTCGCGGTTGAACAGATGGATTCTTGTTAAAATTTTCGCAGAATTCTTGTTTGTGCCCCTCTTTTGAAATTGCTGCTTTTTTTTATCATTTTTGTACAATGTATATGTGGCAGCCCGTTGTGAAAACATTAGTGTAAGTCAAATGATTTTTTTTTGGCTCGCCCCAAACGTTGGACTGTTCTTGGCCTTTAATTGGACTAAAATTTTTTCCCATCCCCTGTGTAGAATTAAAAGTTTTTGGTTTTTTTGTTTTTCAAAAAAAATTCAATTTTTATTACATAACAGGAAAGGATATTCCCCCAAAGTTTAAAATCATTGGTAAGGGCGTGTTAGCCTTCTCTGCGTTTTTGCGGGCGTAATGAGCCTTGCAAGAAACAACCATAAAACATTTTTTGTCTGTATTCTTTATGTTTGAAATGCTTTTTTTTCGACTAATGTGGAGGTAGTGGAAGTGAGACTTGCCTACAACGGTGCAACTTAGATGTTTTAAATTTTTCTAAGCTTGCCCCCTGACCAACCGAGCCCCTTTTTTTAGCTTCTTCAGCGGAGGTCAAAGTGAAGCAGTTGTCTGCCAACCGGGTGTTAAGTCGTTATGAGAAAAAAAGGGTTTTTGTTTAGTCGGGGACCCGTTTAGGTTTTCTTATTTTTTGTTTCTGCGATTAAAAAAGCTAACATTACTTTAACTGGTGGGTTTTTTGTTAGTTTTCCCGGAACTTGGAAAAGTGACCAACGCTTGCCCCTCGCTTGCTGGATTAAGACTTCTAAATCAATTCTTCAGTGCTCTTGATAAATTTTCTTGCATTGCTTCAAAAAAATTTGCTTTTCCTTATATTCTTGCCATGTGAGTTCTTTTCTAATCAAAATATTTTTTTTAAATTAAAAAAAAAAACTTAATCGAAACAAAAATCGACGGTCTTTTTTCGCTTGGACTCATAAATAAAGTATAAAACCCCTTTTGGTTTGTTTTTGTGAGCTGTTTTTGAACAGGTTTAAAGCTCGTTTACTTTTTTTAAGATCCCTTTTTTTTTGTCGGGGTCTGGTGTTTAGAAAAAAAATTGTCCCCGCCTTTCTTTTAAGATCAAAATTTTTTTTTTGTAGTCATCAAAACGGCCTGTAAAGATTAAATTTTCATCCGTGAGTTTGAGTCAAAAGCGCTTTATTTATTTTCAGTTTAAACGAATAAATTTAGCCGTTAATTGTTGAACCCTAGCTGTGTGCTTTTTGGGGTTTAGTTTTTAATTTTTTTTCCAGCCGCACTTTCGTAAAGAACACAGACCGAGGTAAAAAAAACCTTAGAGGTTAAAGCTGCGGGTGCGCCTATGCCGTTTCTAAAGAGACCAACACTCGTTCGCTGATAGGGGCTTTGTCGATGCTCCATATTAAAGGTAACAGCATTAAAGGGGCAGATCCTTTGTTTGGTTTTGTGATTTTGAAAAGGGCTTCCTAGTACTTGCTGCATTTGGTAATGTTGGTTAAACTGAAGGGTTTTTTTGTTTGGGGTTTCTATAACAGCAGAATTGCCGCTTCTCTCTTTGGCGGGTGTAGGCCCTTTTGGGTAACTGAAAGAATGCTTTTTTTAAAAAGAAAAAAAATTTTGTATTGTATAACTTTTAAATTTTTTTTTTAATATCAGTGCGCATATATATTAAAAAAAGGGACATTAAAGGGTTTTTGGCTTCTTTTCTTTACAATTGAATGTTTATTACGTCCTCAAAGTTCTCCCCCTTCCAGCAACTGATTACCTCTGTTGACCTTAGGTCAATCCATAAACCGTATTTTGTTGTTAAATAATCTCAGCCCCAAATTTTTGAAGTGTAAAAACTTTTGACAAGGTCAATGTTGGGTTTCTAACTCCCGCCTCCCAAACAGTTTTTTTATTTCTCAAATGCTGTAAGGTTTTTGCCCTAGCGTAGTTTTTGGTTAGGATACCCCCAATGAAATTGCACTTCTTATTTTGGATTAAAAAAAATTTTACTTTTCCCCTTTTGAAAAGGTTTTATTTCACCAGCATAAAAAAACCCTTTTGCGATCTTGCTGCGACGCTAAAAAAAAAATTCCATATAGTGTCTGCCCGCTTTGGGATATGTTGTAGGAATCACTTTTTAATTATTGTTAATTTTGATGTATTGTTGCTAATCAGCCTTTCTAAGTGAGGGTTTCTAAAAACTCAAATTAAAGAGTGTAGAAATGTGTACTTTGCTTCGGTGTTGATGATTTGAAACACGTTTGTTTCGTTAAAAGTTGTTCTTGACAAACTGTTTTTAGCTCCCTTTAAGTATGGTGCATGCGCTTTTTAAAAACTCAAATCTGGGGAATGGAAAAAACGATTACCTACGCAAAAAATTTCGGTACATACTTTTTGACGTCTTTAGTATCTCCAGCGCCTATTTTGTTTTGTGCTTCTTCATTTTTGATTCCTTGAAACGAAAATCATCCCTTTCATTTCCCCGGGTTACTAGATCAGAATGGTTAAAAATATGTTGCATTATGTAAAAAAAATTTTTTTGCCCCCCAAGTTTTATAGAAATTTTTTTTTAACAAATTTCCCCCCCCAGATTCTGTACAACTTCCGTTTGGGTCTGTTGTTGAAACGAGTTCTATTTTTTAAAAATAAGACGGCGAGCTGGGGACAAACAATTATCGCTCTAAGTTGGAAATTTGGCAGTAAGAATTGATTGCATCAATAGTAGAGGTTTTTTTGGAAAGAAATTCCGTTTATTTCCCTGCACGCCAAGGGGCTTTTTTAGGCTTTTGGGGTCAAAAATCGAGCCATATTTTGTGAATTTTTTTATGAAGCAAATAAAAAGTTAATTATTTAAAAAAATGGCAGGAATTGAGCTGAAGAAGATTAGATGTTTTTGATCGTGGGACGAATGAGTGAAAAGATCCCCTTTGACCAGCATCGCCAACGCTCTCAATGCAGCGGAATTAAGAAAATACGGTGGAGCATTTTTCAAAAGTTTAGGCCAAGAAACTCCCCAATTTATAGACCCCAAAAGATTTTGAAATTTAAAGAGGTCATTTGTTGTAAAAAAAAAGATCAAGGGCAATTTTTGGTTAAACTAAACCCGACCCCTCAAAGTTTTTACCCTGGGTTTAAATTTGAAATAGATCAGTGTGAAAGATCAAAAACGCTTGGCTTGTAGACCAAAATTAAGGGCGGGGGGCAGTTTGTAAACTTAAAACACCTCAAGAACTCCGACAGTAACCCAAAAAAAAAACTGGAATTAAAGGGAATTTAAAACAATCAGAGGGAATTAATAATACAATAGAAGCAGAAACCGTTTTTTTAGAGAAAAAAAGCGTTTTAAAAAAAATTAAAAATTCCCCGCCATGCGAGAATAAGGGCCCCTTTATCAGCTTTAAGAATATTTGAGGGAATTAACAAACAATTTAGCAAAAAGGTGAACTAGTGGCATATAAAAAGGAAAAAGAAAAACTGTGAGGTGATGACGCCCCAATTAGGAAGATTTAAAAAAAAAAATAGCCAAGACTAAAAGATCTTTAAAAAAGGAATCAGCAAGACAGAGCGTGTCTATAACGAGAAAAAATTACAAACTCAAGTGAGCAGATAAGAGAAAACATCCCAAAAAATTTTAATGAAAACAACGCTAGCGAAAGAATAAGAACATGTTTAAGAGCAGGAGTCAATTGCAAGCGTTATAAAGCCCTTGGGTTTGCAATAAGTAATGGTGAGGTATTCAGGGGGTGGGCGGTTCCCGGTCAGTGCCCCCACCGCCTCACCTCCCCTGATAAATCTGGGTAAAAAAACAGCTTGATCATCTTTCGAATTTATTAAAAAAAATTTGCCAGGGTAAAGTATAGATTTTTACAGGTATTTAGGGGGTATTTTTGCTGGCTTTTGTTCGAAGCAAAGTAGTTGGTTTTTGGGGGAGCATTTATGGGATTGTTCTGTTAGTTGGGTTAATTTTTATAAAAATAAAGACCCCGTAATCCTGGCCCGTTAATCCCAAAAACAAGCGCTGTCTTTTCTATTATGGTCAGCGAACAAGTCTGCGAGTTTGCTGGTCTTCAATGACTTTGGGGGTTTGGTTTGGGAAATTGATGCTTAATTTGGGTGTTTGTTTTGTTGTAAAAATTATGGCTCAGAAATTTTTGTCGTTTTTCCCAACCTTTGTCATTTCCTGCTATAAGAAATTTTATTATTATAGTTTTTATTTTTCCTACCCGGGTCTGAGGTCAGAAGGCGCATGTTAAAAAAGTGCCAAAAGCAAAATCTACTTTCGTTTGGTATTGTAAAATGTTGTTCCTTTGAATTTCTTGAGGTAAAACAAATGTAGAATTTTTAGGTCCCCTAAATTTTTTGGGATTGTTTTTGGCGTTTAAAGAGTAGAAGGATCGTTATGTGATCTTGCTGTGCTTGGCCCCCAGCAACACCAAAGTAGTCGAATAGAGTGTTTATTCGTTTTTCCCGCTTAGTTGGCCCTTTGAAGGTCTGATAAATGTTGTCCCTGCTGTTTTTGCTCTTGCTTATGGACCCGGGCTGAAAATTTTTTTAAAGGAGAACGCCGGGTCAAAATTATTTTTTGTGCGTGCCCCGAAAATAAATGACGCCTTGCCCTGATTTGATCAAATTTTGCTAAAGCTGCTTGATGTTAATATGAATTCGTTACAAATCCTTTCAAAAGCCCTTATGTTATTTGTTGCTGGGGATTAATGGTTTGCTTTGGTAATGGCGCTTGCAGTTTAGACAAATCGTTGAGGTGTAATAAAATGAAATCTGACACTGACTACCAAAAGGGTCGTGGTGATTTAAAGTAGCTAGACACTCCCCACCAGTTTATGACAAACACAGCAAAATTTTTTGGTTCTGATAAAAAACTGATCGGATGCTAAAAACCCGCTTTTGGGTTGCTCGTTTTAAAAGGGGGGGTTTTGTAGCTTTAATGGAGTATCACCTTTTTTGAAAAAAGGCCCGTTGGGTCACGCAATGTCGAGGGTGTCAGTGCTATATTTTTAAGATTGTAGTGCGGCCCACAGTATTTTGCGCCCGTATATTTGAAGCATCATTTTTAATTTTTTTTAAAAAAGTTTTGTAACAATAACAATCAAGACAGTCCTTTTTTTAGGGGGCTTTGAAACAATTGCGGGGCCAAACGGTCGCGCTCCCTGAAAAATTTTCAAATCGAAGGGTTTAATATAAACGAAACCCAAGGGGAATAAAAAGATTACAAATTGTGGGGCTCAAAGCTAACCAGTTAACAATTTCCTGTGGTTTTACGGGGTTTTTCTCACTAAAAAAAGCAATGAGTAAATTCGGCATTATCTCCCAAAATTAACAATGCAAAACTAAAAACAATTTAAAATTGAACCTGAAAAAGCAGATATTTTTTGATAAAAGGTAGTAAAATGTTAGGCTTTAAAGTTGCACTCCCATCACTAAAAGATTTGTTGTTGCGCAAAAAAAACTTTTAAGGGGGAAAATCGTCATCTTGCATTACATTCTTACTTTATTTTTGGATGAGCTGAGCATGATGAAAAATTTATGATGGAAGGCCTAATGTTTTAAGAGTTTACCCGGGGGGGAAAACTGCTATTGCGATTTGGAAAAATTTTAATTCCTATTTACAGTTTAAAAGATTAGTTTGGGGGGGGTTGGTCTTTTTAAATAAAAAATTTGGGCAAAGCAGGGAAAGTTGTGAAATGCAAAAAACCTCACATTGTTTTGGAAATAAAATAATAAACTGTATAAAAATGTGGGGGCCCGAAAAAAAGGTTTAAAAAATTTCGCCTGTGAGGTGTATAACTTTGAATTTTAAAAAACCCTTTAGATGTTCGGACTTTGAACAGAACGGTGGATAGGGCTTTGTTGGTTTTTTAGTAATAAGATGGTGATTATAAACGCAAAGAGGTGGCGACAACAAAAAGTTTCCCAAAAATGAAAATGGCAATCTGAGGCAAATAATGTTGGCCGTAGAATATAAAAAAATTCGAAAACCTGCCTCAAATGGACTTGAACCTATTTTGAATGGGAAAAAAATTTGAATTCTAAGCCCATTTTCATTTTTGGCCGTCAAAAAAGTTTCAGAAAAGCTTTTTTAATTGGCCCCCCTTTTTGTAAGTTTATGCAGATGCAATAGTCGGAAGAGTTGAAATAAAGCCGTATGGGAAAAAAAAAATTTCATCCCCACAGAAAAAGAAGGGTTTTAAAGAGCTTTCAAATTACAGTTATGCGCAAATGAAATTAGGGGCCGTTCACAATTTTTTTTGAAATTTCTGTCTTAAAGATAAGGAGAGGGATGGGGGTTGTGGGCGTTGTGGTCCTTTTTAAAGGATTCTAAATTAGTGGAAAAAATTTGGTTAAAATTTAAAGTTTTTGTATTTTCACAATGGTGAGGATATAAGGTTAACAAAAGCAAAAAAATCAATATTTGTCAAAAAAAAAAAAATTTTACAGACGATTTGGGTTTAAACTTGCATTTGGCCTCATAGGGTTTTATTATATGAAAAGTTTTAAAGGGTTTTTATAAAAAAAAAACCGGATTGATTTAAATTCTGTTTTAAAAACTATGGAGAGTTAAACTTTTGACAAAAAATCCCCTTGCATTAAATTTTTGGGCAGATGGTTGGGGGAAACATTTTTTGTCCTCAATATTACAAAACGTTTATCGTTTAATTTTTATTATATTGTATTTTTTGTCCAAAAATTAAAAAAAAACAAAGCATATCATGTGAAGGTTTTTTTGGACAGAGATGACATATTTTAGTTTATCCCGCAAAAAACTGGTGAGTGTTTTGAACAGTTTTTTTTTTCGTTTGGGGAAGCAGACACTATTTATTTAGTGATGTCGGCAGAAAGAGACATGTAAAAAAGAGAAAACTTTGTCCAAAAAACTGGCTTTCAGGGGAAGACTTTCTGGAAAAAGTTGTGGGTTTTTGTCAAAAAAAAAACTCCGTTTTAAAAATTTAGGAACAGTTAAGCTTTTGTTTTTTTTCCTGAAAGAAGGACTTTTTAAGAATGTTTGCGGAAAATGTGTTATTTAAAAAGATCGGAAAAACATAGGATTTTAAAAAAATGAAATCTGAAAAAGTTTAGTAAATTGTTTGAAAAGGATAACCCGCCAGTTTTTTTGTTTGTAGAAATCGTTATTTTTGGGTTTTTGAGTCTTACTTGTCAGAGAACAGTAATATGCGCTTGGTGTGTGTGTGTGTGTGTGTGTGGTGTGTGTGTGTGTGTCTCCCCCCCTCTCTGTCTTTGTTGTCTCCTTTGTCTCTTTTCTCTGTCTGTTGCCCGGTGATTTCTCTTTTTTTCCGCCACAGGAAAAGGGCTTTAAAGGGCCCTTTGAAAAAACACGGTGGTTTGGGAATGGGGGGTAGGATTGGGTAAAAAACTGTTCTCTAGGTTCTTTTATGTTTTTTTGGTTTTTTTAAAATTTTTTTTCTGATTTTTCCTATTCGATTTGGATGGGTTTATCAAACGTGTTTGGGTTATAGGAAGTTGGGTTTTTGGTCTTTAAGGTTTTGAAAGTTTTTGTGTGTTGTTCATCTACGCTTAGGTCCTTTGGGGACAAGCCCCTTTTTTTTTTTTTTAATGTATGTAGTAGTTTTATCAGCTTTTTTGTAATTTTTTGGATGTTTTGTCGAGAAGCTGTGAGTACTCTTTAGTTTCCTTTTTTTTTTTAGAGTTGCTGGTTTTGTCTGCTTTCAAAACAAATTTTTTTTTTTTGTTTAAAAATTTTTTTTTT
>JAFLJL010002737.1:0-23506 GCA_018398815.1 Conus ventricosus
TTTGGGCGGAAGTTCATCCCCAAACTTCCAACCCAAAAAAAGGGTGATGCCCTTCTCAATGAGTCATATCTTCTAAAAAAATTTTTTTCCTTCTTGGTTTTAAAGTCACAACTTCTACTTGAAAGACACAATTAGACATAGAGTGATCGTCCTGATGCTGAGGCGCACAAACTGCTCCCCATATCTATCACCTCAATCAACCCCAGTAGCAAAGCGTTTAGACTCTCTAGTGGTATCCCTTCCATCAATAGAGAGGTAACCTAAGAGCCCTTGGCTGAGCACCACAAACATTGATCCAAATTCCAGTTCTAGCTCTCTAGCTCAGTCCATGATCTTTTTGCGTTTCTTTCCCCCACCTCACTCTCTCTCTCTCTCCTCTACTCTCCTCTCTCTCGCTCTCTCTCTCTCTCTCTCTCTCTCTCTCCTTCATTCAGATTTCGCTTTCTCTTTTTTTCGAGTTCTCTTTACGTTTCTTTTCGTTCCTTTTTTCTCTTTCAAGTCTGTCTCGTTTTTTTTTTTCTTGTTCTCTTTTATTTTACTATTGACTTCTTTTTAAAATAATATCCCTTGCAATTTTTGTTCTTTTTTCTTCTTTTAAAAGATCGTTCCTTTCAGTCTACAAGTGACTATTTTTTCTGCGCTACCTGAAACAAAGTCTGTTATTGCAACACTATGCTGTGGAAGCATGTTCACTCCACTGACCTGACTGCAGTTCTCTAGATCGCTCACAAATGCAAACTGCCGGACTGATGACAGTATCGTCCATGTCCTGAGAAATTCAACTTTCAAACGCTCTAATTGTGAACGCTCTCGCATTGAGTCATGATTTAGAAGTGAAGAACTAGTCCTGAACAAGCATTCCTGTAGCATAAACTAACGTAATGAGATGTGAACCCATTTGAAAATCGTGTCACCGACTTTTACTTGCATGTGTCACTTTGAAACTCTATAATATAAAAACGTGTCACCGACTTGTACTTTGCATGTGTCACTTTGAACTCCATTAATACGTAGTTGCAGAACAAAATGTTATTGCTGTTGAAATGTGTCATTTTCAAACCGTTTCAGCATTCGTTTTAAACTGAAATACACTCTTCCCCTCCCTCACCCTTCATTTTGTGGTGGCTGTGGTGGTATAACCCACTAAGTAACCTCAGTTAACAAGTAATGGGAGTGATTCTTTCGCAAAACCGAAGTTGTTTCCACAAATGTTACTGTCAGGATTTGCAGTCGAGTTTCGAGTGTTTTGCAACCGAACGAAACAACTACAAGTGGCAGTGTGCAGCCAGAATAATTGACATATGCTTAAAATTTCTTTTTCAAAACTCTACTAACATTTCACAGTACATTACGCGTGTATGACGTGTTCAATCCATGCTGCTGGTTTGATAAAATAAATATTGTTGCGTTTAACCCTGGAGAAGTTTCTAAAGGGCCAGAACTCACACTTTACTGGAAATCAGTCGCAATGTCGGAAAACCTCACTGTCAGTCTTCTGTAAATGCGCTGTTGTCTATTTTATGTCCTAAGTGTTTGTCAGCACAATGTCTACGCTATTCGAGAAGCACAACAACTTCGCACAAGTCGTGGTTTCTCATGCGTATCTAGCCTACTTGTTAGAAACTTACTAAGCGTAGTATTTTTCCCTGTGACTTGCAGCTATGAAGCAGTTTGGATATGTTGTAGCAAGGTCATTGGGGTGGTATTAAACTATGAATAATGCCTTGGTCACACTAGGCGGTTTCACAAAGAATAACGTACACATTCAAGTGACGTGAACTTCTCGATTCAAGACTGTCTCTCTCAGTCTAAAGCACCTAGCCGACATTTGCTTAGTGTGAATCTTCACAGCTTGTCCTCAAACACTATGTGTTAACCCGATTACTGGGTGATATTAAAACTATGGACAATACCTCAGTCCATACAAGGTGTTCAACATCGTGTCTGGACTCCAACGTGACGTAAAAATTCAATATGACGTGTAACTTCTCCATTCAAGATGTAAAAAGTGTGAGAGGGAAGGGAAGGGGGTGATAAAACTATTCTTGAATTCAAGAGAGTTTACAATGTCAATTGTCGTTTGTTTCTTGGGCAACACTACTGAGGAGTTAACGCTAACAGGAACTTCAAAAGCAATACTAGTGAACACGCAGGTGACGGCCCCCAGCCCACGTGGGTGGAAAGAAGGACACCGCGAGCACTGAGACTTTTGGACAGACTTCAAAACAGCGCTCCTCGAAGCAGTTCAGACCCGCATACCTTCCAAGAAATCCCGACCTAACTACAGCCAACCATGGATTACTCCCGAGCTTCGCCTCTTAGTGAACCGACGTAACCGAGCGTACAAAAAGTGGAAAAAGGGAGCGCGAAGATCTCAAAGCTGAGGTCAGAGCCAGAAGGCGCAAAGCCCAACGAGACCTGCGCCGAGCTTATTGGGAACATATCAACACCACTCTGACAGAGGAACCCACTGAACATGCACCAAAGCACAAGCGATTCTGGAGCTTCATTAAGAACCAGAAATCGGCCACCGTTGGCGTAGTCCCTCTGAAAGAGAACGGTCAACTGGTAACGGAACCCAAGAAAAGGCAGACGCGCTCAACAACCATTCCAGTCTGCATTCAGCGAGGGGAAGACCCACTCTCAGTAAGAGTTCCAAGAGAAGTGCGAGATGGCTGATGGAGACTACCCTGTGCTGGACACTGTAGATATTACAGAAGAAGGCGTAAGGCGGTTGCTGATGGAGCTGGACCCAGCGAAAGCGAGTGGACACGGCAACATCAGTGCCAGCCTCTGAAGAACTATCTTCATGAGATCGCCCCTATCCTCGCCACCATCTACAGAGCCTCTCTTGACTCTGGATGCGTTCCCACAGACTGGAAAAACGCGCCAGTGTCGCCTACTTAAAAAAAGAGGCGATCACTATGACCACGCAGATTACCGCCCAGTCTCGTTGACCTGCATTGCCTGCAAATGTTCGAGCACATCATCGTACATGCCACCATGACGCACCTGGAACAGAATAAAATCCTGTGTCCCCAGCAGCATGGCTTCAGCAGCAGAGGTCCTGTGAAACACAGTTAATCGAGTTCGTGAAAGAGTTGACGATGGCTCAGGACGGCGAACAGACATCCTTGTGCTGGACTTTGCCAAGGCTTTCGACAAGGTGAGCCATTCACTCTTGTTGCACAAACTCCACAGCTATGGCGTACGAGCAAGATCAACAAATGGATCTCCAACTTCCTAGCCACAGACGCCAAGCTGTTGTCCGTCGAGGGGCTCAGTCAGACTTCATCGACGTCAAGTCAGGAGTCCCGCAGGGTCGTCCTGGACCATGTCTCTTCCTGGTCTTTATTAATGACCTTCCCGAGAAACTGACTTCAAAGACAAGAATGTTTGCAGACGACATCGCCATCTACCGCATAATACGTCCAAAGAAGATTATGCCCACCTACAAGAACATCTAGAACGTCTCCAGGTCTGGGAACAGAAATGGAAGATGGCCTTCAACCCAGGCAAATGTGCTACGCTAAGGTCACTCGCTCCAAAAGTACCATCAGCGACAATACCAGATGCACGAACACTACGCTAGCAACATACACATCAGCGTTGTACCTGGAGTTACTTTGAGACAGATCTAGAGTAAGTGAATATACTGACATCATCACAAAGAAAGCAAGCAAAACCCTCGATTCTTGAGACGTAATCTGAAAGTTGCTTCCAACGAGCTGAGAGAAAAGGCGTATCTAACCTTGTTAGACCTCTGTTAGAGTACTCCAGCTCAGTATGGGACCCCCACAAAATAGGCTGCATCAAGAAAATGGAAAACATCCAGAAAATGGCAGCTAGATTCGTCCTGAACCGTTACCACCGGCGTGCAGGTGTAGCAGACATGCTTGAAAAGTTGAAGGGGGCGTCTCTGCAGAAGCGACGCCAAGCATCAAGGTCACCATGTTATATAAGATCCACAATGACCTGGTGCAGGTCAACAAAAGTGTCCTGAAAAACCAAAGTAAGAGACGGAAGATCACACGACCAGCAGTTTAAACGCCTTGTAAACCATAAACATCAATGTAGGCTCTTCTCATCTTCCCCCGAGCCATCCGTGAGTGGGATGAACTCCCACACACATGTAAGGCAGACTCCCCCGACAGTTTCAAAAACAGAGTCACCTCCCACCTCAGTGCTGACACATCTTGACAGCCTCGCTGCTGCGAAACTTCAGGAGTAAGCTCAAAACAAACCCAAACCCAAACTGTACTGTATGAATGTGAGAGTGCTTGTTAGGTAGTAATGGTAGAGGTGTGCTGGTAGGAGGGCCGCTGCGGCGGGCGGTTCCAGGGCCCGTCACTAGATAGCCTGCCCGTCCCCTCTCGTCCCCTCTGATCCAGTTAGTAGGCAGGGAGTGTGTCAATGTGATCCGGACAAATTTTGATTTACTCATGCAACCTGCGGAGAGATTTCAAACCGACATAGAAAAAAGAAAAGAAAATGACCTTTTTTTTTTAAAAAGTCAGCAGCCGGGTTCCGTGGAAACCCCCTATTCTGTGGCAAAATAATCAGAGTGTTGATTGGGCCACACAACAGAAGAAGAAAAACACCCCCTGTCCCTATCTGAAACAGAAAGAAGTTGAGCACCACCGCCTAACTGTCATTTTCATTCGACGTCGTAATTATGGACGCACGTGGTATCCAATGAAAATGCCAACACTGGACGATCGTAAATCTTCTCCTAAACAGAACAAGTGAATGAATGAATCTTGTGGGTGCATTGAATTCTACGAAGCATAATTCAATTCCACCCCCAAATGCGGAATCCAATGTTTGGAGGAGAAAGATAAAATGCAATTTAGGTGACAAACAGCGGGATTTTGTTTCTGATTAAAAACAAAAGCGTTAAAATCGTGGTTATTCTAAAATAATTCTTAAGTAAACTTAAAGCAAATGTCATGTGTGATGAGTTTCAATCCCAGTGAAAATCAACATCAATGTCAAGCGTCAAGACCACATCACAACAGATATACTGTTGTAGATCGATTGCCTGGCTTTTTTCGAATTCTTCTTTACAGCTCTATACTTTTAGCTTTTCCACAGAATTCGTTTCTTTTCCATTGCCGATCAGGCTGTACATTAAAATGTTTTTTCCCCTAAATATTCTTCAGCAAACGCAACGTAACTGTAACGTGTGTAAGAACTTCAGTCCCAGTGAAAATCCAAATCAGATGTCATGGTCAAGGTCACATTACAACAGATATACTGTTGTGGATTAATTGCCTGTGTTTTTTTTTATTTAAAAAAAATCTCTATATTTCAGCTTTTTTCGGAAAATTTGTTTCTTAGTTCTTGCTTATTGAGTGTGGAACCCTTCGACTTCTTATTAGTGTTCATAGGACACACACCCCGACAAGCAATTGTCCAAGACCAATTGGATGCGAAAGATTTACAGTGGTGAAGGCTTCCAATCTCACCATATGTCAACTCCAGCCAGTCAAGTGAATGCAATGAACTCTTTTCTCTAATAGGAAACTAACCGTGATCAACTCTCAAATCATTCAAATTGTCCATTCCAACTTAATGTTTGATATTTTCTTTGGAAAGTATTGAAATCACGTATGACAAGAAAAGAAATATCGTTTCAGAACTTTTCCACATTTTAAAGTATTGAAATCACGTATCACGAAGAAAAGAAATATCGTTTCAGAACTTTCCACATTTTTCTAAGCTGACTTTTCCTCAGAATGAATAAAAAAGGAGTAGAAGCTCTAGACAGGATACAGGTGTTTGTTTTCTTTTTTATAATCCCAGACTCACGAGCATTCCCGCTGTAAATAATGGGTCCTAACAACGCTTGGCAGACATTTCCACTCCCTCACATCTTTGGAGTGGTGTCTTCTTTCCCACGCTGTCACCTGGATCGTCAATCCATACCAGATACCCTGTAAGCCCCGGGTTTTCTGGTGGGTCCGATCGACGATCAGGTACGATCCGCGATTTTGGCGCCACAATTTTGTAACGCATTCGTGACTAGAGCGGTGTTCAGTTACATGGAAAGAGAGAACAAACTGTGAGCTGTCAAGGTAACAAACATCTCCTGTGAATAAACCTGTCTTGTGAGGTAGCAAACTTTGAATTAAACTCTCGACGATAGTGTTGACTGGACTGAGCTTAGCCTTGGACTGTGGTCATTAGAAAGAAAGAGAAAAAAAAAAAAGAAGAGAGAGAGAGAGAGAGAGAGAGAGAGAAAAGAGAGAGGCGGAAGCGGAAGCGGAAGCGGAAGTTTATTCAGTGTAGGCCATAGCCCATTCTGAAGGGGTACAATATCTTGATAATAACGCTTTTTCAATAAACAATGAAGAGTTAGTTAATTACATAACATGACATACAGCTGACATTGATCTATCCTTATCGCATTATCCAACACCACATTAACTAAGTAAACAGTGCGTCTTTAAATGCTTTGTACAAATATAGCAAACATTTTCAATGTATTTCATTTCTATTTGCCATGAGCAGTACGACATTAAACAGACATGGGTTTCTGAGATATTTAGGGGGATAAATCATTTCGCAAATCTGGAAGGCAGGACAACACAACAAAAAATGCTGTTCATCTTCCGTGGCATTCTTCACAGTGGCACATCCTAGCATCTCATCAGCATTAGTATAACCGATACTTCTGTGTACCTATATCAGCTATTCCAAATCTCATCTTTGTCATATAATTCTTTAAGTGTCTGTCAATGTCAAGCAAAAGATATGTTTCACAATTTCTAGACGACTTAAATGTCTATAAAATGCATACCTGTCACGTTTTGAATGTGTTCCTCCCATTTTTGCCATCTGTTATCGATCACCTCTGACGAAGTTCTTTTAAAAAGACTTTGACATTTTCAACACCTTGATTAATCCAAACAAATCCGAACCCATTTTGATACAAAAAATCGCGAATGTCAGATGCCCAACATTTCTTATTTCGTAATTCTAACTAAGCAACATTTTGTACGCCTTATGTGGTAATCTTTCCTCATTCATACGTAAAATTTTCAACCAATAACTAATACATCGCAAACATGAGTTGATATACAAAGGATATCGCCTGTGTCCCCATATACAAGATCATTTGGCGTTCTAGGCTGCACCCCCAAGAATCTTTTAAAAGCAAATAGGTGAACTTTTTCTATTCAATAACAGCTTAACCATGCCCCATATCTCGCTCCGTACTGTGCGATTGGCTGCACTTGAGCATCAAAAAGTTTGAGTAATACAGGTAAAGAATTATTATTTAGCATATACAGTTTTCTCAGTATGCACATAATGCACGTTTTGCTCTGCTCGCAAGATCCTGACAGGCAGGTAAAAAACCAAGACTGGGTAAAACAGATGCCGAGATATTTGTAACAATTCACAACCTCCATTGCCTCACCATTCAAAACCATCTCTCTCTTGCTGCTAAGAATCCCCCTTTTCTAAAAACCACAAAACTGCTCTTTTTATCATATTTACCTGAGTTGAAGCCTTGTGGCTATACTATGGAGATTATTTAATTGGTTTGGAGTCCAACTGAGTTTCTGATAGCAAAGCGATATCGTCAACCAGTAGCAAGATAAATAATTCGATAGTCTCGTGTGACAACTCGCTCCATGTCGTCCCTTCGCCATGATTTCTGATGCTAATTCGTTATAAATAGAGAAAACAATACAGACTAACAGTATCTCCCTGCTTCACACCCTGTGTGCACAAAATACTGTGTGTGAATTCGTTGCCAACTCTTACTTTGCTTTACGTTAGAATACATACTTCTTATACACTGAGACAGCTTCCCTTTAATACCATTCTTCTGAAGAACTGGCCACAGTAGTTTCCTTGAATAGAGTCAAAGGCCTTCTGAAAATCAATGAAAGCTGCATAGAATTTACGAATTAACGAAAATTGCTTTGTATTATTGCTAGTAATGTAAACATATGATCCACTGTTGAATACCCTTTCTTGAAGCCCGCCTGAATATTCGCCGTTATATTATACTGTTCTACCCATATTGTAACCTATAGTTTATAATAGAACTGTACAGTTTGCTGCCGATGTCACAAAGTGACACACCTCTATAGTTGCCAGGATCGTTAACATCACCTTTTGTAAATAGTGGTACTATAATTGATTCCATCCAGGCTTCGGGATAATTCCTCTGTGAAAAGAGCATTGAAAAATTTAACAAGGAAATCGACAATTATTTCCCCACCATTTTTAAACATTTCTCCAATTAAGCCATCTGGACCAGCAGATTTGCCGTTTTTTTCAATTTCTTTATGGCAAGTAACAACTTCTTCTTTTGAAATTGGGTTATCAAATAAATTGAGTTCATCTGTGGCTTCTAAATCAGACGCGGTTTCCATTTCTATTGAACTGTCCCACATCCCTACAAGGAGTTTATGAAATGCTCATGCCACTTATTAATAGAAATTGATGCATGTACACGAACCCTTTGGGTGACACCTTATGTACATTCTGCCAGAACGCACTGGGATCATTGACCGAATTAACAAGATTACTTAATAGACAAGTATTATATTCATTTTGCTTTTTCTGTAACAAGTGTTTATATTCTCTCCGTGATTTACAATACTTTGACCTGTCCTCAACGTCAAAAGTTCCACGAAATACTCTAAGCAACCTCCTGGCCGAAATCTTAGCTACATGACATTCTATATCAAACCATGCATCTTTCCGTTTCCTCTTATCTGTTCGATCCTTTTTTTCATACACTCAGCTTGTTTTTTCACACAGTTGTTAAACGCATTCAATGCCAAGTTGATGTCCACATCAATAAGATCAATTGCTGCTTCGAGTAAAGATTTACAATCTCACTGCTCATGACAGCATGAAATATTCCAGCCCTCTGTTCCTGCCAACAAACTTTCAATAAACTTACCGTTTTTATTGCTATAACCTTGGTTTCATAAGAAGCTCATCGCCATTATCAAAATAACATGGAATTCCAAAGCAGATGATCCGACTCAATGCGTTCTTGTACATATAGAGTACATGATGCCATCATACATATATACAGATCAACAGAGCCAAAACATAATCATTCACACTATTACCTGTACAGAAACGTATGTAAAACGACCTTGACGGTCGCCCTTACATACTCCGTTTAAAATGCATAATTCTAGAGCTGTGCACATGCTTAGCAAACATTTACCGTACCTGTTCAGTACCTTGTCTTCAGATTCCCTTTTAACACAAAACGATTCGTTTTTAAAGAGTTATTATACACAGTGTCGTGCATAGTTATATCCTGATTAACATTAGACGTTCTGCTATTAAGGTCTCCGTTTAAAAAGTATGTACATATTAGGAAATTCAAATATCTTATCGTCAGAATATCTTCTAGTGTCCGAATACCATTATCAACATCAAAATACGAATAATATGGTGAGGTTTCCGGATGTACATAGTGCACACATACAAAACATCTCGTCAAATTGAGTAACTTTTAGATATTACAAACATAATGACATTGTTGTTCTCAACATCAACAGCTCTAACATGTTGCAGAAACTCTTTTTTATGAGACAAATTATTCCCCCTGATCGTCCTTCCTTGACGAGTAAATTGTACAGCGGGTTTGCAGAATATTTCATGGTATGAAAAAAAAGAAGCTTGTAAATAATCAAGAAAAGTTTCAACAAGACAAACAATATCGAACGATGTAACATAGGAAATAAAGTTCTGATCACCAATCTTCGACAATAACCCATTGACATTCCAGTCAAAAAGGACAAGCGTTTATCATCCATACACACATTATTTCTTTCACTCCCTCGCACACGTGCACTTTTTTCTCGCGTTTGCAATCTTCACTGCCATCCACAAAACACACATCACTGACACCACTGGAGATTGGGCGAGTGTTCACGCTTTCTCGTGCACGCTAGCGGGGGCTGCCATTGCTGCAGTGCCATCCTCTGTCACAGGTTCACGGTGAACAGTGTCACTTGCACGTGATGACATTCTGCTAAAGCTAAAAGAAGACGGTGATTCTAAATTTTTTGTCCCCTGTGCATTATTTACAATTCTATGCTCAACATTTTTTATACGACAGAAACATCTGTATTCGTCATGTGTGCTGGCAGGCCGTATTCCTATTGAATTAATTTTAAATTTTCTTGGTGGTCCAAGACAAATTTCTTTCCATCTATATATCAAATGGTCAAAAATCATTGTCGCTTTTTGTTTTCATTCTGGCTGCCTCAAATGAGGTACAAGTTTACGTCGAATATCTCGGACTCGTGAGGAGAAATCTTCCCCAATAAATATGTTGGTGCCTTTAAGTTTTCTTCTGTTACTGAGAATTCTTTCCTTGTCTTTGCAAAAAGTACATCGACCAATAATAGGGGAGTCTTCCTTTCTGTTGAGTCTGTGAAGTCGGTCAAATTCAACGTCCTGTGTCATGTCCAGTTTGTCTGTTAACACATCCCTGATTAAACCTTTGCATTGCTCTTTTTGTTTCATTTTCATGTCGGGGAATGCCATAAAAGATAACATTATTTCTTTTGGACCGTTCTCTAAGTCGTCAGTCTTCATTTCCAATTCTCTACCTTTTCCCACAGTTTTTCATTTTGTTCCCTTACAGACTGATTTTCACGTTTTAAATTTGTAACATTTTCCTTCAGTTGGGTCAACTCTTCATGCAGTCCAGCGCAAATGTCTCTGACCTGTCGAATTTCTTCCTTCACCTCGTCGAACTTACTGTTGAGAATCGACATGATGTCCTTCAGCGTCGGTTCGCCGGCTGTCCGTGACGGCGAAGGGCTCCACCAGAACCACTGGCACCCTCAGACGTCTCTGTCGAAGACGTCCGTCCTTCCGCCAGATGTAGGCCCAGGGTTCAGCTCCACGTCCCCACAGCGGTGTAGAAAAACGCTGGAGTACAAATACGCCAGGAGCAAGCCAACTATGACACCGTGTAGCCGTCGGTCCAGTTTCAATGTCCGAATAAACATGGCTTTTCTTCTTCACATCTCGTCGAGCCATGAAAGCCAGGAAACTGGCACAAATCCTCCACAAACGGCTCGGAATGACAACGTAATCTCCGGCATAGTGACGACTGTGCAGTCTCCAGGTTGATGTCGGGCTCAGTCAGTGAAACTTCACTTTAAAGTCGCAGCTCCTGTCACTCATGTCAACACTTCGCCAACCGGAAGTCCTCCCGAGAAGAGAGAGAGAGAGAGAGAGGTTGTGGTGTGTGGTGTTGTGTGTGTGTGTGTGTGTGTGTGTGGTGTGTGTGTGCTATTCATGTTGCTTTTTTTACCTTTAACTTTATGTCTACTCGCTTTAGAGATCAACGAAAGCAACTACGAAAAACAAAATTCAGTTAGAATCCCATTTTTCCTTGAACAAAGAAATAAATTAAAATTGTGTGAGGTATCCTTATGTTTGTTAAGTTTTGAAATAGGCCAGCCAAAGGCCTCATGTTTATCGTCTTTTTTTCGAATAGCTTATTCCCACAATTTCTTGTATAGCTGTAGGAAAGTCAGTTCAGAACACATATGTGAAGGGGTACTGTGGTTTGTATTGTACCTTCTTTGGTTAAGTTTGCAACATCTCATGGTGGGGTAAGGGGTGGGGGTGGGGATAAAAGAGTTGTCCTAATATTAGAAATAAATGTTCCCCTGTGATGGTCCTTTGCTACTTAAGGAGGTTTCTCCTGATTTGTTAAAGACAGCACATAAATATTCGAAATTTGGTGTTTTGTAGAGTTGTTTTTGTGATTTAAAAGTGCTTGTAATTACTCTCTGTAGACCATGGAATTCAGACACTGATATTTTTATTTTTAGTTCCTCTAGGTGGAAAGATACTTGATCCTTACTTGTATGTAAACAAGAGTTTGATCCTTACTCTATGCAACTAGAGTTTCACTGTTACGTCCTCCGGGTACTTTAGTCCCCAAGTCCCAAAGAGGATGACTGTCTATTCTGAGGCCCTTTTTGTCAGTTGTTATGACTGTCAAAGTTGTGTGCTGTGCGTGTCAGTGCTGGAAATCATTGTACGTAGATCACACAGAGATTGTTGCTGCTGATTTCAATGTCTCCTACCGTTCTCTCTATAAGCGTATGGAAGACGTCCCTGTGAATTCCGTCTTACCTACTTCGGTTACCATCTATCAAATGCATTCAGACACGCAGACAGACAGTCTGTGATATGCGTACATTGATTAGTAAATGGCACGGCTGAATGGCCAATAGACAGAAAGGTAAATAGACGATAATATCAGGCTGATTTATGAAAAATATCTTCCACATTTGCTGTTTTGTACGACTTGACAGGGTATGTGATTCATAATTTGATATGTTTTGCTCGAAGTGTCTTCGTGTCCATTGACAGCAGTCGTTACTGACAGATACACACAATTTATTGGTATAAATCTGTGTAGATGACAATGTTCCCCATCGTTCATAATAAACGAGGGATGCACACAGGTTAAAGCCGAGTCTACATATTTTCATTTATATCATTGTTATGCAGAACTTTTTCAAATGGCGACCCGTGATGATGCATTGATCAAGCCGTTGAACAAGTAAAGCAGCTACAGGATTTTTTCCATTTGTCAGGCACACTCATTAACTAAGTATCTGAGAAGTCATCTGATCTGAACGAGCTATTGCTTTCATGAGGTATTTAACAAAACTTTACATTAGTCATAACAGTGAGAAAACAGGTAATATACTACTGAGAACAAAATAAAAAAAAAGAGCATACCGTAGGATTCGTAAGTATTACGTTGAACAGATTTTTTGTTTTCAAATCAGTATATTTCCAAATTAAAACAAAATTTCAATTTTACAGGTTATGGGAACATGTAAATATAATGGATACAGTGATTTTGATTTGGAGTGTATTGTGTCGACGATAGTCATGATAAGCTGTCTAAGAAAATATGAAATATAAAAGCATGGCAAAAAAAGCGTAGAAAGACGACGTAAGCCAAAGATGAAAGGTTGAAGTCCATCAGCATCCAAAGCCTTACGTCCATAGGCAGACACGTAATCAGTCTTCATGTCACCGTCACGACGGCAAAAGAAATGGACGTATTCATCAAGCAAGTGTCCTTGCACATAGCCATACACGCGTGAGTGCAACCCCCCCCCCCCCCCCGCACACACACACACGCACACACACACAACACACACACACACACACACACACACACACACACACACACACACATGCAAGAACGCACGCACGCACCCCCCCCCTCCTACCCAGCACACATGCGCCGCGCGCGCGCGCACACACACACACACACACACACACACACACGCACGCACGCACGCACGCACGCACGCACGCACGCACGCACGCACGCGCGCGCACGCACACACACACACACACACACACACACACACACACACACACACACACACACACACACACACACACACACACATGGCGTGCGTGCGCAAATCTAATAGAAACTAGATCTGGATTTTACAAATATTAAGTAATTCAAATACTGTTTTCTTTATTTTACTATCTTTAAACGTGATGTTATTAACTGCACATATAAACTACTTACGGAAAATGGCTTTTTTCTGAATTCAGGGGAACAACCCTTTGCAGACGAAACAAGATTATGATTAAGACTGTTCTGTTGATAATCAAAGGAAGCATCTTATCATGATAAGCAAATGATCTGGTCCCTCAATTGGATGTAGCATTGATCAGGCGATTAAGACCAACGAAATGAACGACTTTCGTTTTCTGAAGACATTTAAAGATAAACGTTTAAACTGCTGATTTGCATATCATCCAGAATGAATCATTTATGAGCTTTTTTTTTTAAGAATGAAGGAAAAATCAGTAGTTCTGGAACATTCGAAATAAATTTTAGGTCTGACATGAAATGGCAGCTATTCAATTCTCAGCCATGCATTTGAAGGCCTATATTGTGGCAATAACCAGCTGTTTGTCTTAAATAAAGGAAAATACAGAGGTGAATACAAGAACAGAAGACTTATCCTAGCCACCTAAAATCATCAACACAATCTGCCCGTTTGTATCCCTCATGTCAGGCATACTTTGCCAAGTTGTATTTTATTGTAACTGCTTGCTTTCTACCTAGACGTTTTGATCTCAAATTTCATCATAGTAAATGGATGATGATTTAATTGTACGCACCTTTTCTTCTATCTTCTCCATAATTCTGTCTTTAATTTCCTTCTTCGTTCATAATGGCAGGACAAAGATAAGAATTGACAAGCTTATTCTGAAACCCGAATAAAGGCAATTTTCACTGACTTTGGTAGTTGTCGTTTCTCTTATTTGTGCAAATATTTTCACAACTATTTCATCGTATGTTCACAAACATTATTTTGTTTTGAAAGTTAACGAAAACCACATTGATACTAATTGTGCAAAGCTGTGATAGATTTAGATTTTTGTCTGGAATTCCAACCATCCTGACGCAATGATGAACACGTTGATTGCTGCCATCTTCTCTTTCCTGCACTGGTTGGATAGCTGCCACAGCTGCCTAGAGAGAGATCGATAGCGGAACTCTGCTTCATATAGATGAGAAAATTGCTGGAAGTACTCACCACCTCAAGCAGATGACGCACAGCTATGGACACTTTAAACAAATTGCATAAATAGTCGTTATCATAAAGCCGGTACACACTGAATATCGTCGTTTGATTAATCACACTCGGTATTGTGCACGTGACGTATACAACACACACTGTCACCAGCATCCGCGTCACCTTCACTTCCTGTTTTCTCCGATGACGCATGTTGGACATGCGTTTTGACGCCAACTGGCGTGACTTTGAGGCGAAAGATGATGACAGTGGTACAGACGATGACGACGACGAGGGAGAGGAAGGGGAGAGTGACGAGAATCAGTGTTGTAAATGAGTCAATGATGGTTCGATGACGGAGGTAGAAAGGTGACATTCGAGAGATAAAAGTGGAGGTGTTTGGTGAGGGAGTCTGTGACTTCAACGTCTGAAATTTCAGAGTGAAGGCAGCGTTAAGCACTGTTTGAATGCAGACAGCTGCAGTGAAGATCAGTATTCCCATGTACCTGCAACAGCGTTTAAAAATGTATCGTATGGTTATTGCAGCCCTGATAATATGGCCAGTTGCGGTCGGCTGCGCTATAAGCAAGATCACTTTACCGTACAGTTGTCGCATTGTATGGGAGACTAATTTATGTAAACCAGTACGATGCATAAAAGGGAGCATATCCATCATAAGATGAAATATTGTTGCCTTATTGATACATTTTCAGTCATGAAACTAAGATCACATTGTTTTCCCCGTACACAGTTAATCACCTTAGAAGCTAAAATAATGATGAAACAATTCCAAATGAAATACTACTGTCGTTGTAGTGTTTGTAAAAACATTGAAATTATACCATTTCATCAATATAATCAAATTCTACAAACTAATATATTATTCCATTGACATCAGGTTCTACATGCTTTCAAACAAAACCATATTATAGTGTAATGGTATATTGTATCAAAATGAAATACACTGACTTATCACATCATTTTCGAATCTTTGAAAACTGAATAATATCAACACTTTTATGAAAATAAAAATTCATATCGATCATCTTCACATACAAGCGACAAGTCTCACATGGTCCACCCTTGCTCTCCCACCTCCACCCCCCCCCCCCCCCCGCCCACCTTGCACACAAACGTTCTCCACATCCACCCTCCCCCTGCCCACCTTGCACACACACGTTCTCCACCTCCACCCTCCCCCTGCCCACCTTGCACACACACGTTCTCCACCTCCACCCTCCCCCTGCCCACCTTGCACACACACGTTTCCCACCTCCACCCTCCCCCTGCCCACCTTGCACACACATCGTTCTCATCACTCTCCTCCACCTCCCCCTGCCCACCTTTGCACACACACGTTCTCCACCTCCACCCCCCCTGCCCACCTTGCACACACACGTTCTCCACCTCCACCCTCCCCCTGCCCACCTTGCACACACACGTTCTCCACCTCACCCTCCCCCTGCCCACCTTGCACACAAACGTTCTCCACCTCACCCTCCCCCTGCCCACCTTGCACACAAACGTTCTCCACCTCCACCCTCCCCCTGCCCACCTTGCACACAAACGTTCTCCTTTTCTTGTCTTGTATTGATGTCATTGAAATGACAGAAGAAGAAGACGAAGAAGAAGAAGAAGAAGAAGAAGAGAAGAAGAAGAAGAAGAAGAAGAAGAAGAGGAAGAAGAAGAAGAAGAAGAAGAAGAAGAAGAAGAAGAAAAAGAAGAAGAAGAAGACGAAGACGAAGAAGAAGAAGAAGACGAAGACGAAGAAGAAGAAGAAGAAGAAACAATAACAACAACTGCTGCTACTGTTACCACTATTGCTACACAGACACACAGACACAGACACAGACACACACACACACTCTCTCTCTCTCTCTCTCTCTCTCTCTCTCTCTCTCTCTCTCCACACACACACACACACACACACACACACACACACACACACACACACACACACACACACTGACTTTGTTCTGAAGATCCTGGCAGCTTTGAGGGACTCAGAACACAGATACACCGTTCCACAGCTATGACAGCCGTTGTCATGTTGGACAACGACCAAGAAACCGAGGCAACTGCCAACACAGTTTCATGATGACGTTTCAGCCAGTAGTTCCCAACCACCGGGTCCACCAGACTGATAATGGCGTAGGACTTGCTACACATCAGGAACAAGAGGAACCCTGTGTCTGACACTGCCAGACTGACAGAACCACAGAAAGAGAATGAATTGAAAAGAAAAATCATATTGGCAGAGCATTCGGTCTTAATAATAATAATAATAATAATGTTTTTTTTATATAGCGCTTAATCAAACGAATTTCTCTAAGCGCTTACAAGTCATACTACATTCACCCTTCTCATATACAATAGTACACCCTACACCTAGCCACAAACACTATTACTACAATAACAAACAAATCCTAATCCAACGAGTGTGACATTCACTTATTTTTCAAGTATCACTACAAACACTTAATCCTATAACTTTCAGTCATACAACAAATACATGTAATGGAGAACATACACATACACTACATTTGAAAAGGCCCAGACGGTTATGAGTTAGGTTGTCCCCCCTCCACCCCCTCTCCCCACAGCATTGATTAATCATGAGAAAATAGATGGGTTTTAAGTTTAGACTGAAAGAAGGACAGAATCTGAATGTCTGAGAGAGTCTGACAGTCTGTTCCACGTCGCTGAGCTTGAAAAGAGAAAGATCTTTCACCAGTAGTAGTCCTGAAGCGAGTCATTCGTAGAGGGCGGTCGTCAGCACAGGAGCGTAGTTGTCGAGAGGGGGTGTAGATTTTAAGGAGATCTGTGAGATAAGAAAGGTCCATTTTCAAAGAGAGCAAGAAAGTAGAGTTGAGATTTTGTACGAGATACGTTTGAGACAGATAGCCAGTGAAGAGAGTGAAGTAGAGGCGAAATGTGATCATATTTTCCTGCTCTACAGACGACTCGGGCTGCATGATTTTGGATTCGCTGTAATCTTTCTATCAGGTATTTTGGAAGGCCGGCCAAAAGTGAGTTGCAGTAATATATTCTAGATACGACAAATGCACAAATGAGAGTTTTTGTAGCATCTGTAGAGAGAAGGTGACGTATTGAGCTGATTCTCTTAGTTCTAAATAGGCAATCTTGCAAATATTTGAAACCTGTTTCTCAAAGGTGAGGGACTGGTCAAGAATGACCCCTAACTGCGGACAGAGGTGGAGAGAGAGACAGTACAGTCATTGATAGTGACAGCTGAAGCAGAGAAGGATGTTAGGCTGTTTTGTCACGAACATGAGTTCCGTCTTGCGTCGGTTAGTTGTAGTTTTGTTGGTTGTCATCCAGTCCTTCAGGTCTGCAATGCAGCCCCACGTCCGAGAAATCAGTGAGTCAATTTCAGTAATGGGAGCCGACTGATGAAGCTGAGTATCATCAGCAAAGCACTCATGCGACATGGCGTGACCACTGATGACATCAGACAACAGGACTAGCATACAGCACAAAAAGGACTGGCCCCAGTACAGAACCCTGAGGCACACCGTACCTAAGAGGAGAACGTCTGAGTATCTACCCTGTACACACACTGTCCTGAGTCCGTCCAATCAAGTAAGAGATAATCCAGTCAAGAGCTGTGTCTTTGAATCCAAAGGAGATTTGGAGCCGTGAGAACAAAAATTATGATCGATCGTGTCAAAGGCTGTGAGAGGTCAAACATCGCTAATAAGGAAACATTCCCATCGCCAAGCCCTCAGAGGAGGTCATTGACTATACGGAGGAGTGCTGTCTCACAACTATGGCCTTGTCTGTAACAGACTGATGAGGATTCAAAAGATGATTCTTTCGAGATGTTCTAGAATTTGTTCCAAAACGATCTTCTCCAATAATTTTGATAGAAATGACAAATTTGATACAGGCCGATAATTCTTTAAAACATTTTATCTAAAAAAGGTTTCTTGATCAATGGACGTACCACTGCGGACCGAAGATTTCAGGAACGTGACCAGAGGACAAAGGGGTATTGATAACATGAGTAAGATGGGATAGGACGTCATCAATGCACTGAAAGAGCAAGTTAGGGAATGGCATCAAGTTCACATGATTTAGGCTGCATCGCAAACAAAGCTTTTGACATAGTCTTGACTAACAGGCTAAAACAAGCCAGAGGAGGTCCACAGTAAACTTTGTCATTCAGAGAAATGTACAGGTGCAGTGGAATTTAGCTTTTCACGGATAGTGTCAATTTTGCCATTGAAAAACTCTAAGAATTTCTGTGGGAGCTCTTGAGTTTGGATGATGGTGGAAGGGGGAGTAGCTGACTTTGCCTAGGAGACTATTTGTGACATTAAATAGTTGCTTGGCCGTATTACAGACCAATATCTTGAAGAATAGAACAAAGCTTTTGCTTGATGAATAATGTCAGTAACATGATTTCTCGCAGTTTGATATATTCCCTGTGCACAGTCAGTCCCGTGGCGCGCCATCGCCTCTCAGCCCTCCTCCTCTCCTGCTTGGCCTCCGACAACTCGGGACCCACTGTGTTGTGCCATTGACACAGTGAGCGATCGGTGATCAAGCGCCTGCTCACTGGAGCATGCCTATCAAGCGTGGCACGGAGGGCAGAGGTCAGCTGACAGGCCGATGGCTCGCTCGGTATGGCCACGTCAGATCAGATTTGAAAGCCTCTATATTGATAGCAAAATTTCCCTAACTTCCTTGTAAGTCTTTAGAACGGCGGGCCTAACGATATCTAATTCACACTTCACAGCATAATGATCCGATGCTAGTTATTGTCAACGGTTGAGGATTTAAGAAGATGATCGCTGTCCTCTGTACACTACCCAGTCTACTACGTTACCCGTGTGTTTCGTCATTTCATTCACGGCCTGCTGGAGTCCAAAAGTATCTAAAATTTCTTCGGTGAACATTGTACTTTGAATGCCGCTCCATAATGATAATCATAGCATGAAGTGATGTTCAAAACATTCGCCAGAAATAAACACAATAAATCTGGGGAGACAAAAACAAGTGATACTATAAGTCGTTGCCTGTTTCAACATGCGAGACTAGTGTACTCAGATGCTAGATGTTTTCCATTTAATTTTCATGGAATGAAGAAGTGGAAGGGATCGATTTGCAAATCGCTTCTCTCTCTGTCTCTCTCTCTCTCTCTCCCTCTCTTTCTGTTTTGTGTTGTGGTGTGTTGTGTGTGTGTGTGTGTGTGTGTGTGTTGTGTGTGTGTGTGTGTAATGTGTGTGTGTGTTGTGTGTGTGTGTGTGTGTGTGGTGTGTGCGTGGTGTGTGTGTGTGTGTGTGTGTGTGTGTGTGTGTAATGTGTATGTGTGTGTGGTGTGTGTGTGTGTGTGTGTGTGTGTTGTGGTTTTTGTGTGTGTGTGTGTGTGTGTGTGTGTGTGTGTGTGTGTTGTGTGTGTGTGTACTCACGCCATGCAACGTGTCCTGGCATATGTTTGCTAGTATGTCTGAATGTAGAGTTTCCATATTGGATAAACGTTTCTTCATATATTAAGGTTTTGAGAGAAAGGCTCAAATATTTTGTGCTGAATAGTATACGTTTTTGAGTTTCTGAGTAATCAAGAGAGAGAGAGGGAGGGAGAGAGACGGAAACATAGACAGACAGACAGACAGACAGACAGACAGACAGACAGACAGACAGAGAACGGGTGTCTCCCCGTTTTGGCTGTAGATTGTACTGTGATCATGCAAATTTCTAGAATAACACAATCCAGAGACGTGAAAGTTGTTAAATTAAAACTGTGCCGTTTTATTTGTAGTCTAATGCAGAAAAATGAATCAGCATGCCAAAAATCGCTCGGTTTCAGTGTTTACGCGTGCGAACTAGTAAACGCGAAACCTTCAATTATGTTGAATTATCTTCATTACTCATACTATTTTAATCAGCGCCCTTGAGTTCCGTGCTTTCTGTTTTTTTTATCAGTTACAAATAGCAACAATTTATTAGACTTTGCAGGAATATTTTCCTAAGATGGATTTTAAACAAATACCATGAGTTTGAAAAATCAAAGTATTTTTGTTGCTGAAATAGCCTCCTTGACTGAATTGCGTCCTTCATCAAGAAGAATCATCTAGGAAAACAAGATCAAAGTCGCCAGTACAAAGTAACGACTTGAGAGAAGCTCAATCACATTTCTGTTCGCATTATTACGAGCGTCTGTTTGGATAACAGCTAAAATGAATTATACCACAGATTAGGCTAAAAGTGTTGAAAACTAATTGATAATCACAAACAGATAGTCTTCTTCTTCTTCTTCTTCTTCTTCTTCTTCTTCTCTTTCCCTCTTCTTCTTCTTCTTCTTCTTCTTCTTCTTCTTCGGGTTGAGCAGCTAGAATCAACTTGCTGTATTTTTTGTTTTTTTTTGCTGTTGTTACTTTGGGGGTGGGTGGGGTGGGGGGTGGGTGGGTGGGGTGATCCCGGGGGTTTGAAAACAAGGGGGAAAACCCAAAAATGATAATAAACATCTATGCTACTGATATTACTAAAAACAAAAGCGTTCTTTGTCTGTCTGTCTGTCTGTCTGTCCGTCCGTCTGTCTGTCTGCCTAGTCTATTGCCATAAACGTATGCACAAGTTATGGTAAGGACTACTAAAACACCACTCCTACAACACCACGAACTGTGCTATACCATACCTGAACAGACACAATTGATTCTGTCTGACAGTCCCTGGTGAGCAAAGACAGCCATATTGATGACGTTGGTGATGAACGCCACAGATCACAAGAACAGGGAATATCCCAGCATACACCAAACGATCCACTATTCCGCCGCATAAGGCTGACAAGATTTCGGGGATTGTTGCAAGGCAGGAACACTTGGTGGGCAGATGTGGACGGCTGATTTGTATGATTGATGAAATAATGTACACTGGCTGTCATGTCTTCAGAATCCATCGTTGATCGTGTAGGGTACGTCACTGGTCAGGGTACAAGTAAGCGGATTTAAATCCTCAAGATGCTTAATCCTGTCTCTTCATATCCAGTCACATGAAGCCCTGCCTCTCCTGAGAACCTTGGAGGTAATTACAAAAATAAGTACATTTACATGTGACAGTGAAAGAAACTGCTATGTGACTCATATCTCTTTACACATAATGTCGAGAGAGAGAGAGAGAGAGAGAGAGAGAGAGAGAGAGAGAGAGAGAGAGAGAGAGAAGAGAGAGAGAAACAGACAGTCAGACAGACAAACAGACAGATAGATAGGCAAACAGACAGATACAGAGGTTACTGGAGATAAATAATGTCATTTTTGTTCAGAAAAACATTCTGGGCTGATTCGAAAACGAAAAGTATTAATCATAACGAAACCAAGAGTACTCAATACACAATGCCATGAAGTGGTTAGCCTCTGAACAACCAGTTAGGAGGTTGTGGGTCCATTTTCCACCAGAGCCCATTATTTCTTTTTTGTATTTTATGCCTGAACAGTTCCTACCTAGAGCTGAGTTTTGCTATGTGTATGGACTCAGCTGGGAAGACTGGACTATACAGTCGAAGTCGCCTACTTCAAGATGCGTCTCTGAGGGTGTTGTTCCCATGTCCCTGACCAATAATGCAGAGGCTGTGCCTCTCAGGGGAGGCTGATGTTGGGTACATTATAAAAGTAAGCATGGAGTACAGCATTATCGTACTAACTCAGACCTGAGTAGAATCCGTCGTGTCATCTCATCATCTGCACTGATCAGCATAGAACATTTTAAATTCTGTGGCCCTTTTGCGCTCTGCTCTCATGGTGACCAATTTTGATTCCTTTCATGTCTATGACCTTGGTTTGGTCTTGTTTGGGGTTGCCGGTAGCAGCAATTTCAAGGGACTGACATTACACGTGCAACCCTCTGGAGAGAGAACTCACTCACGCTGCCTCCGTTACTAACCAATTATTTTCGACATTAGAAGGCTTAAAGTGTCCCTACGTATGTTGATCAAACAGTCGTCACTGAAGACCACTGACGTGACTGGCACAGTGCAGGTTCTTGTTTGGTGGGTTGCCTCATACGACTTGACATCGACCGCTTCCTGTGGATTGCCTGTGCTGTGGCTGTATGGGCCTGGCTGGGCTGTGGCTGTGGACGTGGTGGAAGTTATGAGGGTGGCAGAAAGAGCGGGTAGATGCAACACCACTGAAATGGTAAAAAAAAGTTGAGACAGCAAAAGAAAAATGAATGACACATGAATTTAAACCATAGTGAGCCTAAAAGCTCGCTTCTTTTCACAAACATGAGTCACTGTTAACGACAAGAAACTGCTAAAGAAAAAAATGTGGTGACATTTTAACAAGCAAGAAAGACTGGTATCCATAATCAGGCAGGGCGGAGATAACAAAGCATCGTCCCAACGTGCTTGTGAACATTACTGGGTGTCAATTTCCACGCACTTGGGAGAAGCAGAAAGTCCTAGTCTTCGCCTTATCTGTATTACCTCTAAAGGGTACAGAGTAAGAAGGCAAGAAAACGTCCGATTCTCTTTGCCTTTCCTCCAATGCCCCATACAACATTAGACGTGTCGCAAAACATACTCCACTGGAAAGAACGAAGCTAAATGATTTTGAAACGGGGTTCCTCTTTTAATTCGTTTATTTTTGATGGTATGGTTAGTCACATTTTTTCAATTACAATAAATAACATATAAGAGCAATGATGATAATAATCAAAACAACACGACAGCGACTGCAATAATAGGGAGAACAAAGTAGAACCAAGTGATCTCATAACAGCCAGTACATTTGTACAATAACAAGATGGGCAGTGCTGCGCCAAAATCACATAAATATAAATGGAAAGCTTAAACAGCCCAAATGAACTCATGATGTTTTAGGCGTTATAACACACAGGCTTTGGGATATTTGAAAATGTGTGATGGATGGGGAAAACCTTTTTTTCACGACTAATCGACATTATAT
>JAFLJL010002738.1:10000-12500 GCA_018398815.1 Conus ventricosus
GTGACAGCCCTGATATGGCCCTTTGCGGTCGGCTGGGCTCGACATTACCTCTCTCTGGCTGACGCGTGCTGTCTCTCTCTCTTTTTTTTTTTTTTTTTTCTAATAGCAAAGTGAGGCGATTGCAGGCGGAAATCATAACAAATTTTAAATGTCATTAATAGCGAACCGCCAAGAACACGCAGACAAACGAATTCAGTCAACGCCCATCTGGCGCTGAAGTGAATGAAGATAGGTGATTGCTCGTTCATTTTCGTTGTCCTGGGTGTTTTGTATCTTGCGTGAAGAAGACCTAAGAGGTCGAAACGCGTCGTGTTTTGTCTTTTGTGATTCGTTTGTCTACGTTTTCTTGGCGGTTCGCTATTAATTCTATTTATTTATTTATTTATTTATTTATTTATTTATTTATTTTTCTTTTCGGTAAATCCCTGGAGCGTTTATCTTTGTCTATTTTAAGATGGAGTCTTTGCACGCTGCGATATTTTAGCCTGTACGTTGAGTGTGACATTCAAGTAAGAGTGTGCTTTCACTCCAACATGGAAAACAACAACAAATGCGGAAAAGAACCGACAGACATTGTTCTTTTGATGAAGACCTACAGTAAGCGAGGTGATCGATCAACATTTGTCAGGGCGTAAGTGAGGTTTCCGAAGAGAAGAAAGTGCTGATATTTTTTTTTTTCATGCACTTTCAGTTTGAGTCACTTAACTCCAAATTCACCACGGTGTCCCGCATTCTTCAGAAGAAATTCCAGATCGGTTGACGTAACACGGGACAGTTCGGCCTGCCAGGGACTGTAACGTTTCCACAGCGCATGTCGACAGGAAAGTACACCGGCTTGTTAGCTGGGAAGTGTCTCCGTGCCCGTAGGGAATGGGAAGAAAAGGCACGCAACTCTGTGGAATAGACAGGGGAGGTAACTGTTAGCCTCCGTAAGGAAACAAATAGAGGTATATTACTTCAGAGTAGTTTCGAGAAAATGTCAAAGACGTAAGTTCATGCGTTAGGTCTGGGAGCGAAAGAGTTTTAGAGGCATTTGTCCACCAGTTTGGATGTGTGTGCCTCTGTTTGCTTCCCTGTACACAACAGGTGAACAGCAATCTTATCAGGCACCAATGACAAGGAAGTTAAGAGAATTCAGCGAATTGAATTGGTGTACACATCTGTATCAACGAAAGAGTTGGAGATGAAAGAAAAAAAAAAGACAATATAGAGAAAAACTCTTAGTCTTTGTGTCAGCTTCTTTTCACTTAAAATCCATTCGGTCTTAAAATACCTAAGGATAGATGGTACCCGACAGGGCCAGAGAAGCAACGTCCCGCGATTGGTGGACGGAACAGTCGGAATTCTCACCACCCTTCCTGTATTTGACTTCGCTGTGAGCAACGTTGTCGTGTCTTCACGTGTTGTTTTACCGTCTGTCCACCTCATTAATTTAAGATTTCATCTCGGAACGGCGTGCACCACTGAATCATTGTCTCTCTTTGGCTTCGAGATGGTATGGGTGGGTGGGTGTAGTGGGGGCATTACTCTGTGCAATATTGCTTATGTCTATTTTTCCCTTTTTTGTTGTTGTTGTTGTTGTTGTTGTTGTTGAATCAGCCCTGATGTGGCCCTTTGCGGTCGGCTGGGCTATAAGCAACATTATCTTATCTTGTTGAATATCTTGAAAGGTTTGTATTTGTCGAAACGTTGCTTGGCCCGTTTTGAAGTGCTTGTTAAACTAAGGTGTCGTTCTATTCATTTCAGTGTTTATTTGAAGAAGGGCTTGTTTTCAAAACCATTAATTAAGGTCTGTTCCAGTTTTTTCTTTTCTTGTCTGTCCTCTTTTTAAACTGTGGTTGAGAGAAGAATTTCCCGACTGGCCATGGTGTGAGAAACGACGCTGACGGGATAGTCGTAGATCTGAAGTGGTTTTGGGGGTCGTGGATTTCAGTGACGAGCAGATCTCTGTGTATCGGGTCATGAGTCTCGGGGGGTGGGGGGGGGGGGGGGGGGGTGGGGTGGGAGTTCACTGCCCCTGAGCAAGGCTCGTAACTCGCATTGAATGGGCGAAGGGGGTGTCAGACAGTCACTTCCCTTGTCTCCAGCCTGTCAACGAGAAGAGACTGAACTTGGGAGATGAACTTGACAGAAGACTTCACAGAGGGGGAAAATAGAAGAAAAAAAGAAAAAGAAGAGAAGAGGTGAGAGAAAGGGGTGGGGTGGTTGGGTGGGGGGGGGGGGGGGGGGGAACAAGAGAGGCAGAGGACCAGGAGGGAGAAAGAGAGGGAGGCTGTGTGACTACAGTCATTGTGGGAACGAAAGAGGGAGGAGCAACGAACGAGCGGATGAAGGTTTGGGGCTGAACAAAAACCCTTCAGGATGGAGGGATGTAAGGGTGTGGGTGTGTGTGGGGTGTGTGTGTGTGTGTGTGTGTGTGTGTTGTGTGTGTGTGTGTGTGTGTGTTGGTGGTGATGATGAGGGGGCTAGTGATGGGGGAGGGGACGGGGGTGAAGAGGGC
>JAFLJL010002738.1:15000-27788 GCA_018398815.1 Conus ventricosus
TTTTCACGTCCACGCTCATCCCCGGTGATGAGGCAGACGGCGATCGTCAGTTCCTCCTGTAGAGTCTGTGAGAGGAGAAGGGTGGGGTGGGGGGTGGGGTGGATGGAGAGGGGCAGTGTGTGTGTGTGTGTGTGTGTGTGTATGTGTGTGTGTGTGTGTGTGTGTGTGTGTGTGTGTGTGTGTGTGTGTGTGTGTGTGTGGAAGGAGGGGAGGGGGGCTACTCGGTACTACACTGATGTCACCTGTACCACAACAACGCCTGGGCAGCGAAAGTTACCTGGGATTCGAACTCGTTACGTTTGGAACACCGTCCCATTGGTAGCTTTTTTTTTTTTTCCCATGATTTTTGTTTTTGTTTTTATTGGCGTCGGTCCACCATTTGTGTGCGCTGAATGCGATCAAGGCAAACGAGAAATGAAGTGTGGTGTGTGATCGATTTTGCGTTCTGGTAGCATCAGTTCTGAAGTAGGTCGATCAGTGTAAGACAGAATGTTTGTCCCCATGTTGTTGTTATTGTTGTTGTAATTGTTGTTGTTGCTGCTGTTGTTGTTGTTGTTGCTGTTGTTGTTTTCTTCTTCGGAGTTCTTCTTTACTTTCTTCTTCTTTTACTTTCTTCTTCTTCTTCATCATCATCATCATCATCATCATCATCATCATCATCTTCTTCTTCTTCTTCTTCTTCTTCTTCTTCTTCTTCTTCTTCTTCTGCTCCTCCTCCTCCTCCTCCTCCTCCACCTCCTTCTCCTTCTTGTCCTCCTTCTCTTTCTCCTTCTTGTGCTTCTTCTCCAAGGTCCTAATACCTTCAAGAGAAAACGAAATCCAAAAAAAAAAAAAAAGTTTGGAATCAAGACTTAGAAACAACCACTCAATCACGACCAAGCACACTGAAACGCCTTTAAAACTTTTGCTCCTTCTCCTCACCCCCCCTCTCTCTCTTCTCTCTCTCTCTCTCTCTCTCTCTCTCTCTCTCTCTCTCTCTCTCTCTCTCTCTCTCTCGTTCCTCCCCCCCCCCCCCCCCCTCCCCCGCCTCCTCTCCCCCCCCCCCCCACCCCTCCATGCCTGCTTGCAGCCTTAGCGTGGGAGGTAGCACTTCTGGTGATGTCGTGGAAAGGAGGACAAGATAAGGATGAAAACCATGGGAAGAGTGGGGGGGGGGGGGGGGGGGGGGGGAGAGATGAGCGAGCGGGGGGGGGCGGGGGATGGGGGGAGGGAGGAACGGCGATGAGGGGTGGGGTGGGGGTGGGTGGGGAGGGAGAAGAGCCGAGGAGGGATGGAAGCGACTATGGACAGAGGGTGGTTCTCAAGTGGAGGGGCGAGTGTCGCCCAGAAGAAGGTATCGGAGGTTGAGGAGGGGGCAAAGGGGGCGTCGGGCAGAGAGACTCTTTTTCCCAGCGAGAGATTCGTGGGAGAATGAGAGAGAGAGAGAGAGAGAGAGAGGAGAGAGAGAGAGAGAGAGAGAGAGAGAGAGAAAAGAGACAAAGTATTTGGAGTGGTGAGGGGAGCCAAAGAGCTTGTGGCGGCGGACCTCGGGTTGGGGAGACAGTTGACACTTGGCCCTGAGGGGAGTGGGGGGGAGAGCAGGCCGCAGGACCCGGGGGTCCGGGGGGGTCGGGGGTTCCTGTCCCTGGGCGGCCCTTGACGGGTGCTCGGGGCCTTTGATGGGGGAGGTGGAGAGGGTCCACAGTTGGTGCAGAGGACTGCGGCTCCCACTGGTCCTCTGGCTTGTGTGTGTGTGTGTGTGTGTGTGTGTGTGTGTGTGTGTGTGTGTGTGTGTAGTGTGTGTGTAGTGTGTGTGTGTGTGTGTGTAGTGTGCGTGTGTGTGTGTAGTGTGTGTGTGTGTGTGTGTGTTGTGTGTGTGGTGTGTGTGTAGTGTGCGTGTGTGTGTAGTGTGTGTGTGTGTGTGTGTGTGTGTGTTGGTGTAGTGTGTGTGAAGTAGTAGTACTTCAGTTTTACGTCTGTTCAAATCGGTGATGTGTGTGTGTGTGTGTGTGTGTGGTGTGGTGTGGTGTGGGGTGGTGGTGGTGGTGGTGTGTGTGTGTGTATGTGTGTGTGCGTGCTCTGTGTGTGTGTGTGTGTGTGTGTGTGTGTGTGTGTGTGTGTGTGTGTGTTCGTGTGTGTGTGTGTGTGTGTGTGTGTGTGTGTGTGTGTGTGTGTGTGTGCGTGCGTGCTCTGGTGTGTGTGTGTGTGTGTGTGTGTGTGTGTGTGTGTGTTGTGCGTGCGTGCTCTGTGTGTGTGTGTGTGTGTGTGTGTGTGTGTGTGTGTGTGTGTGTGTGTGTCCGTCCCGGGGGAGCAGACAGACTGTCATCATCGGCACAGACCTTTGCTGTTTGGAGGATGAGTGGGGTGGGGTGTATGATGAGTGGCGATTGTGATGCGTGTTTCTGTGTGCGTATGCGTGTTACATGTATGTGTGTGGGTGTAGGTTGAGGGATTGGAAGAGAGAGAGAGGAGAGAGAGAGAGAGAGAGAGAGAGAGAGAGAGAGGAGAGAGAGAGAGAGAGAGAGTTCAGTGTCGGGTTTAATAAGAAAAAGGGTAATCGACAGTTTTCTGTCTGTTAAAAAACACGCAACCTGAAATTTGATGATGTGAATTGGGGGGGCGAGAGAGAGAGATTGAGAGAGAGGAGAGAGAGAGGAGGAGAGAGAGAGAGAGAGAGGAGGAGAGAGAGAGAGGGGAGAGGTTTTGTGAGGAGACTAGAAGATACTGCACGGACTATATTATGATGTATGTGAAATGGGAAGGGAGAAGGTTTTGGGAGGATGTGGATGACGGGTGAGGGGGGGGGGGGGGGGGGGGGGGGCGTGGATGGCTGGAAGTTGGCCACGTTATTAATTTTCCCACCTTTGCCTCTTTCTCGCCTCTCTCGCTGTCAGTCTGTCTGTCTCCCTTTCTCTCTCTCTCTCGTCTCCACACCCTCCTGCCCCTCTTCCCCCCTTCCCCCGTCCCCACCCCACCACGTCATTAAATTTCATGTGGTGTGTTTCTCAACAGACGGGAAACTGTCGATTGCCATATTTTCTTTTTAAACCCGAGTGTTCGTTTGAATGATGGGAACGGGGAAGGGAGACAACTTGTGTTGTGGAGGAGAGGGCGTATCAGCTATCCTGCGTGTAGAACGAGTGTCATAGAGCAGGGATCGCTTTTGGGGAAGGAGGAAGGGTATCCTGATGTATCCTGAGTCTGTGTGTGTGTGTGTGTGTGTGTGTGTGTGTGTGTGTGTAGTACTTGTTTGTGTGTGTGTGTGTAGTGTATGTGTGTGTGTGTGTGTGTGTGTGTGTGTGTGTAGTGTGTGTGTGTGTGTGTGTGTGTGTAGTGTGTGTGTGTGTGTAGTGTGTGTGTGTGTAGTGTGTGTGTGTGTGTGTGTGTGTGTGTGTGTGTGTGTAGTGTGTATGTGTGTGTGTGTGTGTAGTGCTTGTGTGTGTGTAGTGCTTGTTTGTGTGTGTGTGTGTTTGTGTGTGCGTTTATGTGTGTGTGTGTGTGTGTGTGTGTGTGTGTGTGTGTGTGTGTGTGTGTGTGTGTGTGTGCGCGTTTGTGTGTGTGTGTGTGTGTGTGTGTAGTACTTGTGTGTGTGTGTGTGTTTGTGTGAAACTGTCGATACATACCTGGGATCTGTTTTCTGGAGTAGGCCAAGTGCGCACGTCATGAACACATCCGAGGCTGCAGATCTTTCTTCCTTTGTGCAGGAAGGTCAAGGCTGCCGATCTTTCTTCCTTTGTGCAGGAAGGTCAAGGCTGCCGATCTTTCTTCCTTTGTGCAGGAAGGTCAAGCGCGCCGAGGACAGTGTGCATCCCAGCACGCTGTCGGGTCACCGTGTAGCTGTTTGAATGGGATGGGGGGGGGGGGGGGGGGGGGGGGGGGGGGGGAGGGGGGGGGGTGTCCGATAGATGTCCACTCCCCTCAACATTATTGATATAATCGCGCGAATTCTCAGCTGGTTGACTCAGGATTTTTGCTTTTTTTTTTTTTTTAAACATTGCGACATTTTCATTTCTTTCTTTCTTACATTTTTCTTTCTCCAAAAACCAAGCTTGTATAATTTGTAGAGCTACAACATTTTCAGAGCGTCTGTGTTAGCAGCTTTTTAAAATAACTGTGGCAAAGGGCTGTTCACACACACACACACACACACACACACACACACACACACACACACACACACACTCCCTCTCTCTCTCCCCTCTCTCTCTCTCTCTCTCTCTCTCTCACACACACACACACACCCCACACACACACACACCACACACACACACACACACACTCTCTCTCTCTCTCTCTCTCTCTGTCTTTCTCTCTCTCTCTCTGTGTCTGTCTTTCTGTTTGTCAGTCTGTCTGTCTCTCCCTCCTCCCTCCCTCCTCTCTCTCTCTCTCTCTCTCTCTCCCCTCTCTCTCTCTCTCCTCTCTCTCCCCCCCCCCCCCCTTTCTCAGTCTCTCTTTGACTCTATGCCTCTGTCTCTGTCCATCCGTCCGTCTGTCTGTCTGTCTGTCTCACTTTCTGTTTTTTCTCTTTTTCCTTTTTTTTTTTTTTTTTTTTAAACGATCATGCCAGGGTCCCGATTTCATCCGTGTTTACACGAAGGGAGAGGCAGTGATGAAACGGTGAAGACTGCTGCTGCTCTCGGAGCGATTGTTTTTTTCTTTTTTTTTCTTAAAACTTAACTTAACTTTGGTGAACGACGAGAGTGCACGACGTCAGTGTTTCTGTTAATTTGAAGTCTGTTAATCTGAATTGTACCGTTCTGGGCCTCGTACAGACCGATTTATCGTGAAAGGATGCCGCGATCGAAGTTGCTTGAGCGGGAGGGATTTCCGAGTTCCTTTAGTAGCTTGGGAGGGGGCGGGGCGGGGCGGGGCGGGGAGGGATATTCATTCAGAAGCTGATCGTTTGAACATCGCTATTCAGACTGTTGTTGTTGTTGTTTTTTTTTTTTTTTCTCCAGTTTTCTTGCCTTCGTCCTTTAGCGTCCCCATCTCCCCCCCCCCCCCCCCTTTTTCTTCCTCGACAACCTCCACCCCCCCCCTCCCCTAAAACCCCTCCTCCCTTCCCCTTTCGTTCAGTAAATCCTGTAGCACGATCACCACACCCCCTTATCTGTGTTGGTCAGATTCTCTCTCTCTCTCTCTCTCTCTCTCTCTCTCTCTCTCTCTCTCTCTCTCTCTCTCTCTCTCTCTCTCTCTGTGTCTGTCTCTGCCTATCTCTTTGTCTGTCTGTCTCTCTCTCTCACTCTCTCTCTGTATGTATATATATATATATATATATATATATATATATATATATATGTATATATATATATATATATAACCAAGAGCACAGACACAATCAGCCGTGTCTCCCTGATGAGTCCGATCCAGCGGACGAAAGGCCTAGGAGCAGGCAATACAAATAAATTGCCTTCGAAGGGATTACGATGGTTCCCTCAGGCAGCTAGTGAAGGGCTTCTCATATTTATAATATATTCTCCTCAATTTCTTCATCTTCATTTTTTTTTAAATTTTTTTTTTTTAATAAGTTCAAATCTTTGCCAAGTCATTACTATAACGACTGAAGAATTGTTAACCTGCACTTGTTTTCTCCCACTACTTAATTGTTCAGCATTATATATATATATATATATATATATATATATATATATATATATATATATATATATATATATATATATATATATATATATGAAAAGAAAAAAGAAACACCCGAAGGTGCTGGGGAAGACCCAGAGAAGCACTGTCTTCAGTGCTTCTCTGGGTCTTCCCCAGCACCTTCGGTGTTTCTTTTTCTTTTCTAAATTTTTTTTAAAAAATAAGTTCAAATCTTTGCCAAGTCATTACTATAACGACTGAAGAATTGTTAACCTGCACTTGTTTTCTCCCACTACTTAATTGTTCAGCATTATATATATATATGTGTGAGTGTGTGTGTGTGTGTGTGTGTGTGTGTGTGTGTGCATGTGTGTGTGTGTGTGTGTGTGTGTGTGTGTGTGTGTGTGTGTCCCCTTTTTCCTGCCCCGGGTCTCTGTCCTCTCTTCCTCTCACGGGAGAGAAAGGGGAGGGGGATTGATACATTACCTCTTTTGTCTCTCCGCAACCCCCGGGCCCAAACCCAACCCCCCGCCCCCCCCCAAACCCCCCCCCACCCCCACATCTCCCCGGGAGTTTAGGGGGGGGGGAACCCGGGGCTGGGGGGAAGGGGGGGGGGGGGGGGGGGGGGGGGGTTCCCCCCGGGGTTTTGGCTTTGGGTTCCCTTTCTTCTTGCCAGAGGGCCACCTTTCCCCAAGCCCCGGGAAAAAAGGTTTTCGCTTATCTTATCGCCCCCGCTCTTTTTCCCCTAAACCCGGAGGGGGCCCAAGTGAAAGGGTTTAATATTCGTTCGACTGGAACACGCCGGACCAGTGGGGCCCCTTCCCACCCCGGGGGCGCTGGGGTCGCCCGGGTTGCCCCCCTTGGGGGGGACCCCTTCTCTCTTTTCCTCTCTCCTCCTCTCTCTCTTTCTCTCTCTCCCCTCGCCCGTAGGGCCCGGGGCGGGGGCCGGCTTGTTTTTTTGGGGCTTTGGCACGGTTGTTATAACTAAAAATTTTTTTTTTTTTTGGGGGGGGGGGGGTGGGGGTGATGGGGTGGTGGGGGTTTTGACCCCAACTACGCAGATTTGGGGAAAGGGGGGTGGGGGTGGGGGGGGTGGGGGGATGAGTGGGGGGGGGGGGGGGGGGGGCCGAGGGGGGGAGTGGGAGGATGAGGATGTTTTTGGATTTTTTTTGGAAAAGGTTATCTTTGGGGGAGATTAAAAACCCTTTTCCAAATTTGCCCAGGAAGAGAGAGAGAGAGAGAGAAAGAGAGAGAGAGAGAGAGAGAGTGAGTGAGAGAGTGGGGTGGTGAGCGACCCAGGGGGGGGAAATTTTTGTGGGGGGGAAGGGGGGGGGGGAGGTCGGGGGTAGCGGGGGAAAAATCTGGGAAGTTTGTTCACGTGCAAGGCCCCATCGTCAAAAATTTTTCCGGTTTGTATTTTTAAGTAGGGTTTTTGGTAGTCAAAAGTCCCCAAACCAACAAAGCGGGCTGCTTTTCCGTCAAAACCCTTGTGAAAATAATAATAACGGCCCCGACCCCGTGCAGAAAAATTTTTGTAACACGAACCTGCACAAACCCCCTTAAAAGGGGCCCCCGGGGGGTAGGGGGGGGGGGGGGGGGGGGGGGGGGGGGGGGGCCCTTGAAGGTAAAGGGGAAAGGGAAATCGTTTTTGGGGAGGGGAATCATATTAAAGGGGAAGGAATCGATTGGAGGGGAAATCTAGTATTGAAAGGAGAAATGGGTTTTTTTGGGTTTGGGGGAATCTGTTTTGGGAAAGGAAAAAAAATCCGCCCATTGGGGATGGGAATCTTTTTAAAGGGAGAGAATCGTTTTTTGGGGGAGGGGAAATCTAGTATTAAAAGGGAATAATCGTTATTGGGGGGGAATCTAGTATTAAAGGGGAGAGAATCTTTATTGGGAGGGAATCAGTATTGAAAGGAAGTTTCTGAGAATCGTCATTGGGGAGGGGAAACCCTAGTTTTAAAAGGGAAGAATCGAAAGGGGGAGGGGAAAAATCAGTATTGAAGGGAGAGGTCGTTTTGGGAGGGGAATCAGTATTGAAGGGAGAGAATCGTTATTGGGAATGAATCAAGTATTAAAGGGGAAGAATGTTATTGGGGAGGGGAACCTAGTATTGAAGGGAGAGAATCGTTTTTGGGGATGGGAACCCAAGTTTAAAGGGGAGAAAATCGTTTTTGGGGGATGGGAATCAGAAATTAAGGGAAAAGAATGGGTTTATTGGGGATGGGAATCTATATTAAAGGGAGAGAATCGTTATTGGGGAGGGGGAATCTAGAATTGAAGGGGGGTTTAATCTTTTAAGGGGGATGGAATCTAGTATTGAAGGAGAAATCGTTTTTTGGGGGATGGGAATCATGTTTTAAAGGGGAGAAAAACGAAAATTTGGGGAGGGGAAATTTTCTATTTTAAAAGGGGGAAAGGAGAATCTTTTTTTTGGGGAGGGGAATTTCAAATTTGAAGGAGAAATCGTTTTTTGGGGAGGGGAAACATGTTTTAAAAGGGAGAGAATCGTTTTTGGGGATGGGAACTAGTAAGGAAGGGAGATAAATGTTTTTTGGGAAATTAAAAAAATCTAGTATTGAAGAAGAGAATCTTATTGGGGAAATTTTAAATCTAGTACAACAAAGATTGGTGAAAATAAGCCCTTTGAGTAAGGGGTGTGGGTGAGGGGGGAAGGGGGGGGGGGGGGGGCTGTGGGGGGCGGGATGGCTGTACAACACGGGCGGGAAAGGGGGGAGTGGGTTTTAATGAGAGTTTTGTTTCCCCGGGAAAAGGGGGGTCGGTGCACCAAAACCCCTTTCCCTCAATCCCCCTTTTACGTCCCCGATTCCGCGAATTTTGGCTCTTTTTCCCCCGGGACTTGTGGAATGCCAGCTGCCATTCCAAACCCCGCCTACCCCCTCCTTTCACCCGATGCCAAACCAGATCCCTCGCTGATTGTTTTATCAATAACAGGCATTTTCAACAACGGCCGGTCATTTTGGGCGTCGTTTTGGGGCTCGTTTAAAGTGGATACTCTTTTTTTCCCCCCCCCTTTGGGGGGGAACATTCCCTTTCCCCCCCTCGGTCTCAATCTTTTTATACTACAGTACGTAAACATTATTTTAATTTAGCTCAAGGGAAGTTTGCCAACTGTAAGATAACCAAGGCCACCACACTTTGTGATTATTTTGACAAAATCAGTGGGGGAAAAATAAACTGTTTTCTTTTGCCGCTAAATTGAATTTAAGACTACCTGGGGCCCCTTGTGCACGTCACACAAAAGGGTTTTATTGTCAAAACACGTTTCTGAATTTGAAAAGGGGGTTTTTTAGACGGGAACAAAATCTAAGAGGCGAGTTTTATTATTTTTCTTGAAAAAAAGGTATATAAAACAAAGTAGCAGTTTTTGGGGGGGAAATATCAGGGCCCGGGGTTTGGAAAAAAAAAAGGGGAAAAAAAAGAAAAAAAAGAAAGAAAAGTTTTGTAGGAAACCCACCATACTTGTGGCACAGGAAAAAGACCTCGCGGACCTAAGGGGTGGGAAATTTCCCGCGATGCCGGGATGGGAGGAAATTTTTTTTGTTTTTTTAAACCCCCAATACAAGAGGGTTGGGGGTTTCCCCGATGCTGAGTTGGAAAAGGAAACCGCCCCCCCCCCCCCCCCCCCCCCCCCCCCCCATTTTTTTCTTTTTTTTTTTTTTGGATTCCGGGTTTGGGAAAACAAATTCTTGATTTTTTTTTTTCCCCACGAAAGTTGTGGCTGAGATGTTTTTGGGGGGGGGGGCCGTCGGGGTGGTCTGGGTTTGGGTTTTCCCCCCCCCCTTTCCCCCCCCCCCCCCCCTTCCCCTCCCGAAAAGAACCCTTGCCCGAGATCGGGGTTTCGCGTGAAAATGGGTCGTTGACTGAATGAACAGGTTTAGCCCGTAAAAACCCAATTAACATGGTCACTGATAAACTGAATGAACATGGTTTTACTGTAATCTGGGAAAGAAACTGGCCCCCTTTATATCTAATGAACAGGTCAGCTGTATATCTTTTTATCTGGGTATCGTTTGTGATGATTTACGGCAGCAACAGGTGTGGCTGGACTTTACCTTTCCCCCCTGTCTTCTGTCTGCGTCTGGGCCCGTCCCCCTGTCTGTCATTTCATTTAGGCTTTTTACGGGCTTTAAAAAAAAACAGTTGGGTTTTTTTTTGTGTGTGTGGTTTTTTTTTTTTTTTTTTTTGGGTTGGGGGGGTTTTCCCGCTGTTTTTTTTGGGGGGCAGACTGAAAAAAGTGCGTCATCATCAAAAGAGAGAGAGAAGGAGAGAGAGAGAGAGGGGAAAACTACAACAACCCAAAAAATGGTCCAGCTTGAAAAATGTATAAAAAAGGGGGGTGATCTGGAAATTTTTTTTACTTTTCAAGTTTTTTGGAAAAACAGAGAGAGAGAGAGAGAGAGGAAAAGAGAGAGAGAGAGAGAGGAAGAGAGAGGGGAAAGGGGGGGGGGTGGGGGGGGAGAGAGACAAACAACAGAGACGGGGGAAAAGACAGAGAGAGAGACAGACAACAGACGGAAAAGATTTTATAATTTACATGATGACGATGGGGACGAGGATGCTGTCGGGGGTCATAAAACTCCGGCATCATTATGACAAAGGCGAGATCAGGCCGGGCGATGACCTAGGCGATCCGTGGAGCCAGCCAGCCAGCCAGCCAGCCAGCCAGTCACCTTTCGCGCCACGCTCCTTGTTATCAGGCTGGGGGGTGACCGCCCGCTGTCGTTATCATCATCATCATCGTCGTCCTGAGCGTCCCCGTCGTCTTCGATGTCAGTCTCGTCATCAATACAATGCATGCATGTGGTTGTTCGTGTCTCGCCCGGTCCTGTGTGGGATTTTTTTTTTCTTTTTTCTTTTTTGATAATTCATGGAAGACGCAACTTGTGTTTGTCTATGTCGTAGGAATTTTGACTAATAGTACAGCCTCTCTCTCTCTCTCTCTCTCTCTCTCTCTCTCTCTCTCTCTCTCTCTCCCTCCCTCCCTCTCTCCCTCTCTCTCTCTCTCTCTCTCTTTTCTCTCTCTTCTCTCTCTCTCCCCGTGTCCGTGCGCGCGCGCGCGCGCGTGTGTGTATGCGTGCATGCGTGCGTGCACGCGAACGCGTGCGTGCGTTCGTGTGTATGCGTGCGTGTATGTGTGTATATGTTACTGAGTGCATATGTGTGTGGCTACGTGCGCGATGTGCGGGCGTGCGCGCGCGCGCGCGCGCGCGCGTGTGTGTGTGTATGTGTGTGTGTGTGTGTGTGTGTGTGTGCTTGCGTGCGTGCCCGCGCGCATGTCTCTGTCTCTCTCTCTCTCTCTCTCTCTCTCTGTCTCTGTTGTGTGTGTGCGTGCATGCGTGCTTACGTGCGTGCCTGCGCGCATCTCTCTCTCTCTCTGTCTCTCTCTGAGTGATTTTGTGTGTGTGTGTGTTTTGTGTGTGTGTGTGTGTGTGTGTGTGTGTGTGTGTGAATGTATTGACCATTAGGATCTAAACGAACGGGGGAAAACGTGCTTTGAGCAACGTAATCAGCTTGAAGCCGCTTAAAGATCTTCCTATTAAGTTGTGTAATATTTACATAATCGACTGAAAGCTATCGGCCTTAACAGACCTAAAGAAATCAACAAAGAAAAAAAAGAAAAACCAGTCCAGGGCAATGGACTTCACTACCGAAAGTTCAGAATGAGCGAAGACGTTGTGAGGGGCGGCGCGGAGGGGGTGGGGTGTGTGTGTGTGCGGGGGGTTTGGGGGATGGTGGTGGTGGTGGGGGGGGGGGGGAGAAGGAGCAAGAGGGAGTGGGGGGGGGGGGGGGGGGGGGGCTGGGGGGCTTCTTTGTCTTTGTTGTACAAAGCGGAAGGTTTTGGTTGGGCTCGTGACGTCCTTTCCCTGATTTACTGTGTCTGTGGCCTTTGTTGGGGTCATTGTGTTGTTTGGGGGTGTCGGTGAAATGATCGTGTTTGCGTGTCGGTAGTGGTAGGGGTGGTGATGGTGGTGGTGGTGGTGGTGGTGGTGGTGTGTGTGTGGGGTGTGTGTGTGTGTGTGCGCGTGTATGTGTGTGTGTGCGCGCGCGCGCGTGCGTGTGTGTGTGGTGTGTGTGTGTGTGTGTGTTTGTGTGTGTGTGTGGGGTGTGTGACAGAGAGAGAGAGAGAGAGGAGAGAGAGAGAGAGAGAGAGAGAGACGAGACAGCAAGAAAGAGAGAGAGAGAGAGAGACAGAGAGAGAGACAGAGAGAGAGAGAGAAACGAGACAGCAGAAAGGCTTAGGAGAAAATAGAACTTTTATATCCTGACTGGGGTAACTGTCGGCAGCCCAGTCTCTCTGGAAGGGGTTGGGGGGGGGGGGGGGGGGGGGGGGCGTGGGGAGGGGGGGGGGGGTCCGAACCGAGTTCTGCTGGATGCAATATAACTTGTAGCACATTTTCTTCTCTTTTTTTCTTTGTATAAACGAACGGGGAAGGGGTGAGGGACAACCTGTAGATCGTGTGTAAAGCTGGGATGGGGGGTGAGGGGAGTGGAACCAGGCGCAGTGTGGTCAGTAAGGGGCATCAGAGGTCTCCCTTGTCAGGTAACTATAGTGTCTGTCCACTACACATGTGTAAATCAGTGGGTTTTTTTTTTTATTGTTGAGAAGGCAAGTTGGGGGTGGGTGGGGTGGGGTGGTGGTGGTGGTGGTGTTTGGAACCCTTGAATCTTCCGATCCGGCAAGTTGGGGGTGGGGTGGGTGGGGTGGTGGTGTTGGAACCCTCTGAATCTTCCGATCCGCCCCTCCACCTGGCCAAGAGGATGGGCCTCGTCCACAACGCTCGGTTTTTGGGGTCAGGTGGGGAAGGGGAGGGGGGAGGGGGGGTACAGGCAGGTGTCCAGTGGAGTGGGGCCGTCGGTGGAGGTTCAGGAGGGTCAGCGGGCAGGACTGGACTGGTGGGACTGTAACCTAACCACTGTCACTGCCCTGTCGCCCATCACTGACGACAGAGAGCTTTGGAGGGGGTGGGTGGGGGGGGGATTAAACGCTGGTAATCAGGGCATGGCACCAAAGTCAGTCATCATCAGTCAGTCCATCGAACGATTAGAAGAATGAGGCGAGCATGCAAACGAGCAAACATGTTCATGTCCTCATCTGATCGTTGCTTTCAATCCGCAAACCTCTTCCTAAGCCTACAACCCCACCCCACCCCCCCCCCCCCGCTCTTGTCCCCTATCCCCCCCCCCCC